>JAUJYS010002908.1:0-13926 GCA_033995665.1 Melogona broelemanni | reverse complement strand
CCCTGGAAAATTTTCTGCGGGCAAGGGGGAGGGGCACTTGCACCCCCCTGGAAAATTTTCTGCCGGCGCCCATGCATACATGAGCACAAATGAATTAACGAATGATGGAAAGGTCATTCGAGCATCCATCAAAATTTGAAGATTAAGATGTTCCATGAGACGGCTGCGCACAAAATTTAAAGTCTAGAACTTGTGAAAGCTGGTTTGAAAGGTTCATGTCAAGGTATATAAAAATAACTTTTCAAACTTTATAGGTTATGCACCTTTTGATGGATTCTCGAATGTAAAAATCGGTTGTAAAAAATTAAAAATGAAATCACTTTTTCTATCAAATAATGTTGTAAAGTATTGTTTGCTGCTCCGTGTAATATGCCAGATAATATGTATTTGCAATTGACTTGATAAGTTATAATAGTTATTCTTTATATGAATGGGAAATAATATCTAAATGTGGTATGTTTGTGTTTTTGCAGACAACTTTTTCGATGCAGCCGAAGAGGTGGGCTACGATTCCACCCCGGACAGCGGTGTCCATGAGAGTCTCCTGAACATGGACCCCGAGCAGCGGGCTCGACTCGAGGAAGAGTGGAAAAATGATTTGGCCAAGGTGACAAAAACAAGATTTTGTTTTATTTTTCCCCGGTAGATATTTTTGCCACCTTGCGTGCACTACTAATTAATATTTCGTTTTTTAATTAATGTAGACCGAGGATGAGATTCAGACCCTGAGATCAGTTCTGTCGGCGAAGGTCAGGCATTCTCAAGACTTGAAGAGGAAACTGGGCATTACAGTCTGGAGGGAATTTCGTGAAGACTGGGAGCAAGGTTTCAAGAACGTGAAAGAATCTGATGCGTAAGTTTTTTTTTATTTTTTAAATCACCGTAGTGTCTAGTGCACTACAGGATTACTGCACCCTTATGTCTATGGAGATGTGCAAGGGTCAGGGAAGGGAGGGGATGGGGAATGGCAGCTGGAATAGCCAGACTGCAGGATCCACCCCTAAGCTCTGGACTCCCTAATGGAAACTCAGGGGTGACGCCACACAATGTGACGTCGAAAGATAGGACGTCACCTCGTGGTCTTCACAAAAGCCGGAGGCGTTTGATGTCACTTTGACGTGCTCTCGCAGTTCGAGCACCCGTTTGACCGATAGGTTTCGCATGATGGCGGCTTAGATGCTACTGCGCATGACCGAATCGATTCACAAGATGGCGGAAACTATTTTATTACATAGGATAGGATTTTATTTGCACATTGTACATGTACTTCTCCGCAGAGAATATTGCTGGCCGATTTGGTCTCACAATGTTAAAAGCTCGTATGCCGCGTATGTATAAAGCTTATGATTGGAGTCCTTCCGTCTATTTTCATGTATATTACGGGCTTGACGACGACACAACGTTGCAAAGGTATATTTCCCCGCACCCCTCATGCTCCCGAACAAGCACCACAATTAAAAATTGAAATGTAATAAAAGACCAGAAAAATTAACGAATTAATCAAATTATTAACTAAATAGGAGCATACGACTTTTTAATTTCATCTCAAACATGTAATAGGTAACCGCGCTAGAAGGTTTCTCTGCGAATCATTCACGAACTCACGAGGATAACGAAATCGCTGAAGGCGTGGTCGTTATCTCGTTGACGACGACGACGACGACGAGCGCGCGCAGCTCTCCAATTAATTAATTTGTCATTGGCGGCTTGTCGTTCGATCTTCGTCAGACCTGCGAAGGGATTAGTTTTTCCTAATTGATAACAACTCTCGTGGTGCTTGCCGCAGCTGCTCCTCGTGCCTATCACACGCACCTCGCGACGTACACACTCGAGTCTACAGTTCCAATTGGAGTGGGTGTTGGTCGGGGGGAATGTGTTCGACGGGGAGAGAGGGTTCGGGGGGAGGCTGTCAGGCTGCATAATCGCCAAACTTATATGAGATCGTATCCGTAAATTTGTTCACGTGTTGCCTACTGAGACCTTTGTCGATGATCTATCGTGTGTTTATCATTTTTAAATGATTTAACCTAACTGAACTGCGATCAGGACCTGACATCAATCGACTATTGGTTTAAGGTCAAAATTTAATAATAAATGTTTATTTCTGATTGTCGATAAGAAGCGATTAAAGGCAGAGTGGTGTAGTTATTTTTTTCCAACTGAGAAACGAGGTTTTTTTATTATTATAATTAGGCCAATTAGATTGTGAACGAAATTCATATTTTGATTTCGTTCACATTTTTTGTCTACATGCGCTGATTAGATTTTCCCCCTTAATTAAAAATTGAAACAAGTGACTTGAACAGGTCTACTTAAACAATTGGCACTTAAAAAATTGGCATATCCCTGATTTTTTCAAATTATTTTTTAAATAATTATACTGTACTTTCTTTTTTTTTTGACAAATTTTCCTATCCTATTAAATTGAACTCAATGTAATTTTCTTCAATTAATGATCAATGAATCAATTCATGATATTTTGTCGTCATAATCACCACAGCATTTCAAGGTTGTCTGGCATCCCCGACCATTGGTTGAGGTAGCTGCCATTCGAAACACAGGTATACAAAATTTCACCTGACATACACACAGGCATCTATCTTGATGGCAATCAGGATTTCTACCGGTGTAGATCCCAAGTTGTAGCCTTCTCCGAAGAAAGAGATCTTTGGAGGAAACGAAAGCGCGCCGTGGACGAGCCGTGTTTACATGGACGACGTGCCAACGGCGGTCGCCAGAATTTATATTCCGCTTATTAAAATGATTATATTTAGCGTGTACGTTACACGGGGTAAGGCGTAGTAGATATATGAGCGAGCGAGAAGAAGGAAAAGAGGGAAAGGTGACAGCATCAAAGCAATCGATTCGCACTTGGCAAAAAGCTTGACAGTTTTCAGTGGTTGCCGTATCCAAAGGGACTAGCGGCGCCCTTTTACAATGCACGCTGCTCATTTCTGTTTCGCACGACGCTTTGCCTTTCAGATCTCTTGGCAAGGTCACGAGGAATCTTTAACGTAAATACCTGTATGACAACGTGCATGCACGGGGTCTCTACGTGCATGCCTGGCTTTACTTTCATTCTGATGACGCGGCGTTTTATTCGCCCAAAAATTATGGCATGGTCGTTCGGGAATCGAACCCGTGTCGCGGGCATAGAAGGCGAGAGCGCTATCCACTATTCCACGGTAGACAAAAAAAACTAACTGATGGAACTCCTGTAACTGTACTGTATGGACGAAGAGTGTTTACTATTCGATTAATTTATTTGTCATAAATGCGTGCTCAAATCCTGACCAGTAAAACTTTTCCTTTGTCTTTTCCTTAATCATCTCGCTGATGAAGGATATTCTGTGGTGATTCCAGAAAACGGTACGAGGACCAGTAAGTTAAGATCGGGCATAGTTTGTTGAATGCTTTGAAGTTTTTGTGTACCTTAATTCTCCTGAAATTTCTTTGCCAGAATTTCGAGTTGCCAATCGATCATGAAAAGTCGATATCGATTTGTTCCATCCTTTACTGCAGTGTATACTACATTTCGAATCGATCTCTCAAGTTTTGTGTCGATTTTCCGCATTTCTTACTCGCAATCTTTCCACATTCTTTGTTGTACGTGGCGGCGGATTTGGCATCGATCAATTATCATCGGTCCGTATATCTCGTAATTCGAAGACAATCGATGATGTGGAATGGGTTTTGCTTCTCCATGTTTATCGAATGTCTTCCAAGTTACACGTGAAGCGTAATTCAAAGGCAATCGAGTAATGCTTCTCCTTGTTTATCGACTGTCCTTGAGTTACACGTGAAAGACGTATAACTGGGTACGTGAACCGTGCAACATGTATGTTATATTTTCTGACTGCAAATTCCTTCCTTATCGAGCTGGTACATTCCGTAACGATCATCCTTCATTGATCTGCGGATTGCCTCCGGAACGATCGTTACCAGCCATATCGATCATTCTGTATCGATTTTAACCGCTTCGATACACTGGTAGCTCAGACGTAATTCTTGAACGATTACTTCTGCGCGTGGTTGAGTGAAAGACGAGCGGGGAACATGTTTCGGAACAACGTCAAAAGGAATAAAAATGAACAATAAAAATCCAGGACAGGACTGGGGCTACAAAGATTTTTATTTTTTATTTTTAATTGGAGACGACATTTTTCTAATGTATATGGGTCTGCTTCACGAATGGTGTTAAGGGTCATGCTTGTGATCATTCGAGGTAGATTTATGTGCAACTCGTGTTTAGTCAAAAGGAATGACTCAACATTATGGCATCGCGTTATCGTCGACGTTTTTTTTAATTTTTGGTGAAAATAGTAGAATACAGTGGGATGGACGATGGTTATACTATCGATAGTATTGCGACTGCCGATAGGGAAGCAATAAGCCTTTTGTAACCCTTTTATATTTTCCCATGCGGTTGCCAGGGCGAAGGATTAGATGTTCCAATTTTTTTTCCCTCCCCCTTATCCCGGGAGAAGCCGGGCCCTGTTTATAGTGGTTAATGTGAAGTAACAATTAAAAAACAAAACATAAAATTGCGATAATCCTCGAATAAAGTTAAATTTCCTACGAACAGAATGCATTAAATGGAACGAACTCTGGATGATGCAGTTGTTTATTGCAGAGGGCGCTGTCTGATTTCGCGTTTGGCACTTTTGGAAATAGAATGGATCAGGTGCGTCGTTCCGGCGTCTAGGGTTTTGACCGCGCTCTTGTGGCCCACCTCTATCTCGCTCTCTCCGAGGGTTCGATCGTGACTGATTGCGGGGTTGCGTACGCGTGGTGGCGCCCTCTATTGACTATTGATCCCGGTTGTCACGACCGTTGAGCCGAGCCGGCGTGGTGGCGTAGGGCGTGGGGGGAGAACTTGACGATGCGCTGATGCGAATCGAAACGAGCGTGTGGCCGCCGTCGACGTCACGTGGACTCGCTGATCCGTGTCGACCGCCGACTCTTAATGACGTCACATACTATAAAAATGAGGCCTCCGCCCTCTCTCGTGGTGTGTGCGTGCTGCAAACAAACCGCTTCAAGTATGAGATGATATTGCGACGGCGGTTTTTTATTTGTCACGAAATTGCAGCGTGTCAAGTGGTATTTTGTTTTTAATTGGATTTCCATCGTTGAATAAGAGTTTTAGAGTTTTTGACGTAGAATACTTAATTGTTCGCGTGTGCTATGGGGATGCCGTTTCAGAAAATTGAGTGTGAGGAAGTTGGGGTTTGATTTCAACTGCTTGTAACATAGCGTGTATTGTCGGAGGGAGACGGGAGTGACATACAATTGTGGTATCACTGTGGTGAATAGCTTTTAGGATATTGTGTACCCTCCCTTTGCTAAATGACAATATGGTGCGATTTCACTAGTACTCCGGGATCGAATAAACGAGAGCCGCGCCGGGAATCGAGCCCAGGACCCCACAGCGAGGACATTTGTAACTTAATAAAAAAAAACTGTCAACAGTTAGCATTTTCTGGCCAATTTAGCAAATATTAGAATATGATTTTATATGTGGCTATGTCTTCAATGGGGATATATTAATACCCCCAATAATTTATTTTAAACGTGTCGATGAAAATGTTTGCGAATTACGAGCTCGTTTCAAGTCCGCTGTTGGGTTATACGAGCACTTGTTCAAATTCGGTCGCCACAACAAACTGTTACCGCCATATCCCTTTCCAATCTGTCAACCTCTCTTCAACCTTGTCAGCGCGATACAATGCCCCCTCCACCACCACCACCACCACCCCTTTCGCCATCAAACCCATCACCACCCCAAAACCCTTTCACCACCCCACCCCACCCTCGCCACCACCAATCTTCCATATAATTTCCTCTACTTTTCCCAATGGTCTTTGTGCAGTGGCTATTCAACAGCAACAACGTTACGGTAGTGGTGGTGGTGGTGGTGGTGCGGAGCGAGAGGAAAGAATTACCGGGCCGAGATTGCGCACCCGATTGCCAGCCTCAAAACCATCTCCGTTGAAATAATAGAAGCGATTTATTGATTTTTCTTATTTCGCTCAAGTTTATTGTCGATGATGGAAATGATGGAGTTGCTTGCAAGCCTTCATTCCCGGACTTGGTACGTGCGCGGAAGTCCTAAAAGCGCACCATCTCCACCCACTGAAAACCGCCCACCTTTTATATCCAAGTCAATATAATTAATTAGCGAAGAGAGCGAGTTTGCGATGAATTTCTTTTTTTCCTCTGGTGGATGAAATCTAGGCCAAGCGGGACTCGAGACCGATCCGTCATCTTGTTAGCGAGCATAATGCTCCGATCCACAAGCTTTTTTTTTTGTCTCCCGTTTGTGATGTTAAATTGTTTGGTGGGCCTTATTGCGATCGTCTATCATTTTAACAGCAGTAACGGTCTCTAATTAAACTAATGGGAGCGCTAATTATGCGTTAATGTTTTATTTTACAAAAAAAAAATTCTCTATGGAGGATGTGGTGATTATGCTAATGATTATCAAAGCGAATTATCATATTAGAGACGCTATTTTTTAATATCTGTGCAGTAGTGTGTTGATAATTGAGATGGTGTGGTTGGCATGTTCGTTTGCTGTGCCCCTGATCGCCGGTGCAAGTCCCGACCGGGACCTCCGGATTTTTTTGCGTGTGAGGAATTTTTACACCTTTTTTTTCGGACTCGGTGTTAAATTGTGGGATCAGAGCCCTGTACGTTGTCATGGCACTTTAAAAATCCGTAAAGTTCGTCATCTCGGTCCTCGATTGGTCAGTTGACCCCTCCATATGCCGGTCTGGGCTGCTTGCTGGTTCGCATTGCAATTGTAATTGTTTCGATAAAAAAATATGTTCTGTATGGTGGTAAATCACGCTGCAGGAAATAGTTGAGTCTGCGTCGGGAATCGAACCCGGGATCGTCGCACTACATGTCGATCTTTGAACTCAATTCATTGAAGGCCTGTTTCACTTTTTTTTTTTTTCAAAAGGGGAAATACCCTTACTATAGTGAATAGCACTACAGGAGATTCTGTGCCCCTCGTGTTGCTGTGGCAATATGTGAACTTTTAAAAGAGTTGATTGTTAAATTAAACGTTAGTTAATATTTGATAGTATCTTTTTAAACAAATAAACCAAAATGGGTTGAGTTCTCAATTGGTTTAGGTTCGGGTCTGAAACGGGTGCACGGATTGAGCCAATCCGTTTCCGTATGGATGTAATTCGTGGGTTCGACCCGGCAGCCATACGACCCTGACTGATAATGTAATCGAACGGGTGACGCAAGATGATTCTGTTCCCATTCCGCGCGATTTGAAGACAGTTTCAATACGCTCTAACAACCTTTCATCGTTGAATAAAGCGGACCCCGTAAGGTTTCCAAAGCGGATTGAATTATTTATATGAATGCATTAAAATTGTATGACACGGCTGATGCCGATGTTCGGAATACGTATGATGATGTACGTGAATCGTGAGGTGTATTCGATAGAGGTGACTCGTTCTGCCCAACTCGGCAAACTCGTTATCTGTCGAATAAAAAATCGATGTTTGCGATATTCGAAGAAATCCGCCTTAGACCCTCCTAGTCTGTATTCCTTACATTTTCTGTTCTTGTGGAATTTAAATGGATGCCAAATGAAAAATAATCGTGATAATAGCTTTTTTTTCGTAGAAAAGCTCGTTTTTCCCTCTCAAACTGTTCGAAAATATCTTGAGAAATTCAGTCAGTTATTATCTTCGTAAAAATACCAGGTAATTTTCTAACGTGTTTTCAAAAATTGTTTCCAAAACATTTGTTGCTGCATTGAACTTACTGACTCAAACTGTATGTAATCGACCGCACTGCGTTGTTCATCTGAGAAGTACCCAAGTTACTCTCCAAAATTGATGTTTTTAATAAAATAAATTAAAATTTCGTATGGTTAGCGTGAGTTTTCGTCCATACGAATTTGTGTATAAAAAATAATAAACGCTAGTTAAAAATCGGGCCCACACTTCATTTTTTAAATGGTTTCATTGGAAACACGTTGTAACTTTTGACGACTTTTGATGTGATGGCAAACTGCATACGCCATTGCGGGTGGGGTGCCAGCAATGATTGCTATCGTATTAGGGGCAGCAGTCCGCTGATCCAATCTCCTGCGCTACATTATCACGTCACGCAGGACAGCTTTAATCACGTCGACTTTGTCTTCTTTTTTTGCGTGTTTTTTACTGTGCGCTGATTTGACCCGAAGGGACCTATGAAGATGCCAGGATTTGCTGATTAAATCTTCCGTAGCGCATGGGAAATGAATTCGGTCGAAGAGGCATTTCTTATTTGGATGTTAGAACTGGCTATGAGTGATTGATACCGTTTTTCGAAAGAAAAAAAATATTGATGTCACTTTCGTGTGCAAACACGAGAACGGCTGATTCGAGGTCTAAAATTCGACGAATGACCACCTGAAGGACAATTTTGCACTCACGTGTTAACCCTTAACTTCGAGAGACACTGCTGAATTGGATTGTATTGTGTGTTGCGCATATCGACTTTGCGACGAATGCTATTTTTATGCCGAAACATTTAGTGCTAGTCAACAACTTTACAACGCCTGCCAAAGCAGAAAAATATATTTTTCGGACAGTCTGGCATGAATGTCGTTGCTTAGAAACGTGACAACTATAAACGTATTGCGTGTAACAAACATTTATAGGTATGGCTTCTAGGTTGAACTACGGTGATTTAAAAAAAAAATTATGTTGAATGCCGTTGCTTAGAAATGTACAAAGAGGGTTTGAGTTGTTTTGTTCGGGACCCCAATACGATTAGAAATATGTCATCTAAAAACACTATAGTACAAGGTGAGACCAATAAATAGGGTGAATCACTCCTTTAATCGAAAATGGCAACAACTCGAGTATCACCGACACTTTCGTAATGTTACATAATATTCACTTAACAGTAGTGCGTGGTTTCGTGCGCCTGTGACTCTTGATAAATTTATAATTAAGTTTAATCTGTGCGATGGTTTTGTGGCGTGTCATAGGCGTTCCCTTCCCTGCCTCTCGCACATCTCCATAAGAGACATGAGAGTGCAGTAATCCTGTAGTGCACTAGGCACTACTGTGATTTAAATAAATAACAATAAAATAAATAAATAAATAAAGTAGAGATCCAATTCCCTAAAACTGTAAAAATTTCGTTTTGAAAAGTCAGTGGTAAAGACAAAAGTCAAGTACGGCCGATGCTGTGACACGGGAATTGGAAGCTGTACTTTTGGAGGACTTTTTAAGAGCTTTCGACGATTTGTACCCACGTTGTCAGAGATGCGTAATGTGCGACATAGACTGTTTTAAAGGATTGTAAAACGGTTCCATGTGAGGCTACAACTGCACATTTTAAACTGCGTTATTCACCCAACTTGTTGGTCTCACCTTGTATACCCATATTTAGGCCTGTAGTTCAGGTTGGATATGACACAGTTGACCTTAGCTGTTTTGTGCGAGTCGTGCGTTATTAGGTTTATGGGAAACCAAGTATCTGAAATTTTTTGACCAAAAATACCGGTTTTTGTACTAGGTTTAACAGCTTCATGTTCAATGGAGGTATCGTGTGACCTAGCGGTTAACGTGTTCGCCTGCTGTGATCTTCGGTTTCAATACCCGACCAAGTTCTCCAAAAGTTTTCTGGGGAGAAAAATTCGTACACACGCCTTCCTTCGTGAACCGTACCAGAAGCCTAAGCTAGGCCAAATTATCAGGTCGGATAGTAGCAGGAACTATTGTTATAGTACTAAAAATATGACTAGTCATCACATTGCAATTGTAATTTTCGTTCTCGTCTAGTTTTCGAGTCGACGTACCGTTTCCCGATTCCGATCAGGATCCACGCCTCTCTCGTAATATCACCGGTGACGTCACAGCTCGCGCCATTTGCTGCCCGCCCAACTGCCAAAATTTGCGAGCGCTTACAAGTTGTCGCCTTTGCTTGAGAACGAAATTAACAATCTGTATATTTCGCGCGCGACACGCTCTCTCTCTCGCGACGACGATTATTCGAAAAGCAGTCATCTCATTTCTCTTGTCGCATTTTTCATCGCCTCCCCCCGGCTCCCCACGGCACTCTCTCCTTTAACAACACGCGTTTAGCCTGAGCGATCAAGTTTGTTGCGAGATAAAACCATGGAGGTGAAGTTGGTAAAGACCGAGATGACTAGTGCATCTGTACTTGGCCCACAGATGCGGTTTCGGAGTTTGCCTGCACCACGTTCGATTAGTTCAGAGCTCGCGTTGTGTTTCGTGTTCCACAATTAAGACGCTGGTGACGTCACGTTTGTCATGCATAAATTGATGTCGATTCGAATGGAAAACGGTTGAAATGCGCATTGGGCGGCATTTCTTGGTCTAATCCTACTCGGTAAAATGTACAGTAGATGAAAGATTTTTTTCT
This sequence comes from Melogona broelemanni, assembly GCA_033995665.1. NCBI lineage: Eukaryota > Metazoa > Arthropoda > Diplopoda > Chordeumatida > Chordeumatidae > Melogona > Melogona broelemanni. Next base: position 3,516 of record JAUJYS010002908.1, on the reverse strand, counting down.
TTTCTTTTCCTAAGCCTCGAAAATCGGAAAATCTTTGTTCGGTATCTGTGACGTCAGCACTCACGAGCCAAAAAGTAACCAAAAAATGCTTGCCGAGCAAATTTCTGGCAACTCTGATCATTTTACATTTGGGAAAGTTTCGTAGAAATTGCTCGCCGAGCAAAGATTTTCCGAGTGAATGCTGAAATGTTGAATGTGAATGCGTAAATCCCGTACAAAACTTCTCAACTGAAAATTATGTCGGCTTTTCCCGAAGTTTCAGTCGATCATTCAGGATAAGTCAGTCATTGATCGATTATCCTAGTCCATCATTCCATAAGATCAGGTTCTTGGAAAAGAAAATATTGTGGCGTTCTTGGAAGAAAAATATTATTATTTTATTTTTTGCTATGTATTGAATTTTGAAAAAGGTTGTGACATTTTGTAAAATAGAGTATTTTTTTTTGTTGTATATCGAATTTTTCACAGACTAAAAAGCTTACATAAAATAAAATTAAAATGTTGAAATGATTGGAAGCGACACATTTGACCATCTGGCAGTAGACAACATTGCATCTGAAATAAGTAATGCCCCATAGCCGATGCTTTGGAAAAGGCTAGGGGGTGGTTAACTCCCCCTGGGCTCCCTGTCCGGTAGCTTGACAGTTGGGAGTGGGGGTGACGTTAGAAATATAGGTTAGCAAAAATAGCGATCCGAGGCTATTCCTCGATCGCAACAGAGGGGGAAGGGACATTAAAAAACAAAATTGACTACTTCAAATTCTGGTCATTCGACCCCCACCATAGGTTCCCCCACCCGGGGCTGCTCGCTGGTACATATTGTAATTGTAATTGAAGGCAGCGGGCTGCTTACCCGCTGCCATCCTCTACCCCCACCTACCTACTTACCACAGCGCGGATTCCTTTTTGTTTATTAATGCTCAGGCAGATTGGGGAAAGCATTTACGAATCTCCAAACTCTTGAACTATTTATTAGATGGATCAGACATATTTGCTGATAACTCGGCAATTAGTTAATACCGTTTGGGGAATTGGTGCGCTTTTTACGTACATCACTGCAACTGAGTGCCTAAACGCCTAATTGATGCCTAATGCAACATTGAACCGACGTTGCTGTTCACATTAGCGCGATGCCGGCTGTCTGCGCTGGCCGACTTTATAGACCGAGGCCGCACAATCTGCGGTAAAAGTGCATGACGTTCGGGGCTATGGCCTCGCTCCTCGACAGACGTCGTCAGAGATACGGCAATGCACAACCATGGAAACAACGTCCGTGTGTCTTCATGAGTCCCCGTGTGAACCGAATTGAGCGCTCGCTTTTACGGGGCTCTCTCTCGTAGAGCGCTGTAAGTGCCGGATTTAATGCCGGCGTTCATTGACATTCTAAGCCCTTGACTGTAAGCACATCATTGTAGCACATATGGGATTACTGACTATTAGTACTCAATGGGGATGCTGAAGCGCTTTCACGATCGATTGAATTATTTATGCATTCAATACAGACGGCTTAGGAGTTCAGCACATAAGTTAGTATTAAATGTGCGGAAAAGAAAATGTCTCTGACGCCATTTTTATCAAATTCTTCAATTTGATCTTCAGTTTCAATTCCCGACCCCAATCTCATCAGTTGCTTCAATTTCGAGGCAAGATTGCTCGGTACCAAAATCACTTCAGGATGGCGATCTGGTAATTTTGCTTAGTCTACGCTTCAAACCTTTTCTCTTACGTGTTCCAAACTCTTACCGGGTACGTGTACCTGACTCATACCGTCCAGGCACGAGTCTCACGATTGCTTCCATTTCAAAGGAAGGCGCGTATTCTAACTTTTCCCGCCCCGAAAAATTCCATAGGTGTCAGCGGACCTGCAACAGATTGCAGTACGGCGGCCCCGGGCTCGATTCCCGGCTCAGGGTCTCGTTTATTCAATACTGGGGGACTTGCGATAATGCGTGCCTCTCAGACATTGCGTAAGCAACACTACAGATCTAGAATTTTCAGTAGTGATGATATTCACAACAGTGCGGCGTTTTTCTTTCATTAACAAGGCAGCTGAGGTAGTTCGTACGGCCGCCGGTCTCGGGCGGTCACAGCGTCGCGTAAACGCGGCATGCGCTCGTCGCGATTCCCCGGCCATATTCGGTTAGTTTGCTGATAATTTTCCTATGGCTACAACTGCCCGCCAGGCATGTATTCGCGTGCGGTCGACGATGACAACTCTCATCCACGCTGTGTTTACATTAATGCTAGCTCCAATCCACCGGGTTGTCTCCCCGACCACTCTCCATCGAGTTTTCTTAGTGGCCCCGGAGCCATAAGCACCGTCTGGGGTGCGTTTTCGAAGCGACAGGGTTGTGTTATGGCACGGACGCAGCCCCCGGGGGGAGACGACGCAGTTTCGTCTCCCGGCCAGATTGTTGGAGAGGAATGAAAATAAAAACCTTATTCTTAATTCAACGCGAGTACAAACCCGGGGGTTTATTTTATTTGATCCGGTTCTATGTTGCCGTTGCACTGTGTCCGCCTTTGTTGTGTTTGCTTTGGTTTCGTGAATAATGGATATGGATGGCGACGTTGAGGTGCCTTTGGTTGCCCCCACCCCTCCTCCTTATCCAAACACGCGCGGGTTTCCAAGCTTTCTGTTAAGGTGCACTCTTGCTCCATTGGCTAATATAATCTGAACGGCGCTGTCGTGTCTCCTCCTGAACACCAAGCCCAAAATGGGCAGCAACGAATAAAATGCTTGATGGAAGCTTGAGATTTGACGGGTATAGGATTTGGACTGAATTGTTACGGCGAGACGCTATAAATTAATGGTCAGCTGGAAACGCCATTCGTCATTGTCCACGTGAAATTGAGTAGATACGCAAGTATCATAGACCAGATAGTCATGACCAAAATATCTTTTAATTCTCTTCCATTTTCCGTAGACTATAACTGATAGTGTTTGAAGTTGAGTATTAATTTGTAGAGTCTTATAACAATTTATTCTTCCTGCACCTGAACTCTGATGCCCGTGACGCGGGTTCAATTCCCGACCAACACCTCCGGAATTTTTAGGGTGAGAGAAATTCGTTCACGTATGTTTAACGTTGGTTAAAGCCCCCCCCTTCCCCTGAGGACTTCAGAAAATACCGTATCATATTCCGTAAATAGGACAAATTTCTCGAAATTCTGTTGAAAATTTCATTTAATCTCAGAAATAGGCCATGAAATGGATTCCACCAAAATATTGAGATGTAAATTTACATTTAAAAATCGATAAAAGATTACTATAACCCAGTATTCAACAAGTTTTTATAAATCGTTGAATATTCATTTATTTTTCAATTTAAATTTAAATTTGGCTCTGAATTGGATTCTATCGATAAAACGATATTTTTAAAAGTCCGGGATTCAGTGGATGTCTAGCGGCTCCAACCTGCGTCGATTTCCCGATGTTGATTTACAATTTACAATTTGAACCCGCAAGCAGCCCCTTGGGGGGCCTATGGCGGGGGTCCGAGGACCAGTAAAGGA
>JAUJYS010002907.1:0-13927 GCA_033995665.1 Melogona broelemanni | reverse complement strand
CCCCCAACACCCCCGTCGTTCGGCACGAACCAGATACAAGGATTGAACAAAATAATGGGTACAGATCGGTATGTAAACCTTACAGAGCTGTTTCCATTATTTTGTCCAACCCTTGTATATCTGCAAAATCCGGGCTCAGACTTTCTTTTGTATCGAGTGAGCGCCCGATGATCGAGTTAGTTGATTTATGTTTTCCTTATTTTGATGCTCATTACTCGTAATTCACGCTCATTTTTTCCTTTTCTATGGAGTATATAGTAGCTGGTGGCTGACGCTATTTGGTGTGCCGGGCCGTGTCGCTCCGTACAGAGCCGATTGGCGAAACGTGTTTTGGGTCGCGCGCGCTAAACGGGGCACGGCTGCAATTTCGGGGACAGGGGTGGACGATTTGCGGCCCCCGTGTGTGTATGATCTTCCGTTCTCGTTGCTAGAAATATGGGCGCTGTATATCGATTTTTGCTCGTTATCCAAAAAAATTTTCTTTATGGGGTCTCTATGTTCTATTTTATTTATTGTGCCTTTTTTCATTTTATCTGAATTTAGGGCCATAAAATAACATTTTCGACGAAATTGGAATGGATTTCATGTGATATCTGTGAATAACTTTCTGAATGTCATGTGATATCTGTGAATAACTTTCTGAATGTCATGTGATATACCAATATGTTAAGAACATGTGATATCTGTACTCTATTGAAGCTGACAATTTCCAACATAAACAAAATGCTTCAAAATATTTATTCCGGGAAGCCGCAAGGCAATTTATACCCAAATCGAAATAATTTTTAAATTAGGAATGCGAACGAGAAAGATGACTACTTTTTCTTTTGTCACCAAGAAACTGTTCTCATTTTTCCATTTTTCTTAAGTAAAGAAAAATGGAAAAATGAGAACAGTTTCGAACTCTACACTTTTTAAACGACAATATACTGTATCGGACCAAATTGTAAATGATTGACTTGTGAAAAGGAATCGGTAAACGTGAATAAAATGAAAAATCGATTGATTATATTCCTAATACTTCAAATCATTTTGTAGGCTCTCATAGTTTAGGTGCTAGCGTATATCTTGAAAAATTGGAACTTCCATGGGTTTTTTTTTTTTTTTTTTTGGTTCTTGATCGCTCAAATATCGCTTGAGCCTCCCCGGCCGCCAAAAGGTCTTGCCCGAAGCTACACGTGAGACTGGTCCCGTTTTCTGTTGGAACCAACGGATCCGCCGTCATGCATGAAAGTTCTAGATTGATTGCGGTTACCGCGCAAACGCCCCTCACTTCCACATGCCTCGCTCGAGTAAAGGCTCGAGAACGCCCGACAGGCGCAAACGGCGCCACCGAGTTGATCACACCTCCGGGTTGCAACTTCATTAGATTCGTTCCTCGAGGGTGGACCCTCTTTGGTGTTTAGAAATCGAGCAGGAGCGCCATCTCGTGTCCAAATGCAATGAAGGCGTCACGCGTTACAGCACTTCTACAAAATGTATTCCTCATTTTGATCTTCATTTGGCGTCAGACTATGGTGTTTCCCCCTATGCTCACTAGATGGAGATCAAGGTTATTAAATAAACAAGGTTTGCTTCAATTGAGAGAAGACGACGTGCACGACGTGGAATTGAGAGAAGATGATTTCTCTCAATTTAATTCTACTATTGTTACCCGTCGTCGCAAATTAAAAATTGTTAAAAAATAAATTTTATTTTATTTTTTTGTGTTTTTTACGAACTCCAAGGCCTTTTTTATTTTTTGACAGCGAGCGAGCCGGGAGATATCGCGTGTGAATGGATATTGGATAGCGCCAGCCAATCACGTTAGGTTTCCAGATAAGCCCACAGATTGTTTTAGCCAATGAACGCTATACCCACGTATAAGCAAATTTTGAATATTTAATAACCTTGGATAAAGCTCGGGCTGAAAATGTCTTCTCATGGTGCAATCATAATTTGCGCCCGACCTCTCTACCCGTCCCCGTGTTTCACTGAACACTGGTAGATTTAGTATCGGTTTAGACAAAGGTCTATAAAGATTTATCCCTTTGTCTTACGCGGAGTTAGCCTAAGTGAATAGGGAAAAAAATGTGCTCGGTTTTGCGTTCGTGTGAGGGACTGGCTCTATTAAACGGTTTTTTATTGCATCTCGCCAGACTTACTGTACTTTTTTCTTACCAATCTCCAGAACGACCATTTTCTATCTTTCTTTAATACCAATTTTGATAAGACGGCAGAATCGAGTTTAGAATTTTTTGTTCAGAAATGATTGCCCGAACACGTTAATCGAGCAGATATTCAGTTGGTTCGTCTTAATATGCCGTGCGTGCCTAGCACTTGTCAAATTGAATTTGGGCTATTTTTATTCATTTCAATTTTGTAATTTGCATGCATTGAGTCACATTGCGTGGCCGTTTAGCGAAGGAAAGCAGGAATACTAATGCGTTTAAATATTTCATACGTTATGTCTATGGAAAAAAATACCAGCGAAATTACATTTAAATGATACACGAATTTTATTGCCCGCACCGCAATCGATTGCAATGCTGATTGGGCTACAAGGATTCGTACTAACTTTTGAGTGGGTTCTGGTTTTTCTGTTTTCACTTGGAAGAATCGGTGTAAAAAAAGCACATTTTTCTACTCGTTTCTCGCAGCAAAAAAATTCAGTTCATTATGTGACAGTGCCGCCCAATTTGTCGCGAGGATTATCTATATTAAGCTATATCGCCTATACTCTCGGCCCGTGATAGTTTGGCAACGGAATGACTAGTGCTGCCACCTGTTGTACTACATACAATACGCCCTGCATTTGTGTGTATTCGGAAGCGGAAGTACTTTTGCACGTGCCAACAAATCACGCGTAATAATATCTGGCTATTCGACCTATTTGACAAACGTGTCCATTAGTCACCGTCGGCCTTTCTCTGAGCGAAGGCGTTGTCCGATGCGTGTCCAGCGACGTTCGATTTTCGCGTTTCTTCTTTTTTTTTTTGCGGTACGTGACGTACGTACGGCCGAAATGTAATCTGACACGTTTAGATGGGTGCCGTCAGGCGATATGGATGCCTGGTGGCTGGGAGCTAATAAAATACTAATGCAGGTAGGTAGAAGAGAGAAGGCAGAGAGAGGCTGTGACGTGGGGAAAAATTGCTGTTGCAGCATTGGAGGGGTAATCTTTGCCGCTGCATTCTCCACCACCAATCTACCACCCCTTCCGTTGCACTGTGTTTTTGTGTACTGCCTCAAAGGCCCCCACGTCAAACATACAGGCACTATTTCTTTTCACTAGTTCTACACTACACTAGATTCTTCTCTTACACTAGTTCTCTTCTCAGCGCGAACCTATGGAATATACATACCCTTGACGAAATGGCTAATCATGCTCTACTTTTACGTTTAGACTTCATCAACGTAACTGCGGTTTCGAATTGTAAACTACCGTCTCAAATTCTCTCAGTTATTTCATTTTTATTTGTTATTTTTTAGTTGATATTAGCAGTGAACTCCGATTTTAGTGGAATTGCTATAAACGCTTTACCTTCACAAATGTATACAGAGGGTTCACAGAACACCCCCAGTTCGAATAAACGAGGACCGTTCGAGTCGGGAATCGATTCCGGGTCTGTGGCCCTGCCGCCTGGCCTAGGACGACCGTACGATTTCAAATGAGTCGTTACTTTTCGCGCCGAACTTTCAAGAATATGTTACTTGGAGCTCAATTTTAGATTTGGCATTTTTTTATTTCTTGGAGTAATCAGAGGGAATAAGAAATCAGACTGTTTCGAATTATTAGGTCTCAGTACGTTACGGGTATTGTATGCGGCCTTCTTGACTCCTCTAGAGATTCGCGCATCCACTATATATGGCGGCTGATTTCCACCAGCTTTTGCGCCGTGTATCATATTGTATTTACGACAAGCCATGTTGGCTCTTTTTTTTTGTCGCAGTCATCAGTTCGCCATTGTCTGTCGCTAATGGTGAAATCCAAGTTACGTGATGGCTGGATGATTTCAGCTTCATCGGCTGCTTCGTCCCATGTATGGAGTAGGAAGGTTGTAGTGAGGGGGGGGGGTAAAAAGGTTTTGTGTGACGCTGTGTCTTTTGTGTGACGATGTGTCTTCTATACGTGCATTTATGTGTGCTCTTTAATCGAACATCTTGATGTCATTGACAGAAAACGACGTATTATGTGATGCGACGGATCAGGTTCTTTTCTTCAAACTACATTGGGAATATAGATTTCCTAAATGCTGCTTGTTTGGAGTCAACGAAGGATGGCTTGGCTCTGCTGACGGAAGCATTAGCCACGATATAAGTTGTAACCGTATTTTCCGTTGTGTCATCCGCGTGTGGATTCTGCTTGTGGTACGCCGTGCGGATCTTAAATTGGGGTGATCGGTGTTCTGGTCAGATTCAAGGTTTCAAGATCGAATGTATGGCTGAGAATCTGAGGCCATGGATGTAATCTGAGATGATATCTGAGACCAAGGATGTAAGCTGGCGTTAGGAAATACTTGTTCAAATCCCTGTTCAGGAGGAAATTAATTATTTTAATCTTACGTTTGTCCTGTGCGAACGATGCTCCAAGCAAAGAATCTCCGAGCAAAAAAGCTCTAATGTAAAAACCCGTACTAAGAGTTTGTTTTTCGTATGAGATAATCGTATGAGAAAGTAAAGTGTTGTACTGCCTAAATTGCAATCAGGCTTTTTTTTTATTATTTAACGAGAATATTAACAATAAGAACCACCTATAATATTTTCACCGTTTCTTTTTCGTTCGACGCGAACGTGGTTAAAATTTCCATTTGCATAATAAATTATAGGTGTCTGCGGGCGGGGTAGCTCTCTACTCTTTCGATAATGCGAAGAGCACCCCCGACCCCTCGGCTTTCGAGCACGCAGGATTAGATTCTCGTTGTATCCGTGCGCACGCCACAGATTGCTCTTCCCCTCTTCAAACGTTATTAATTTTGCGAGGTAAACAACTCGGCAGGTTCATTCATTTAGTAAATTATGAACGGCATTTCTCTTTATCTTCTCCTCGCGCGATCCCGCGCTCTCTCGCGCGCAGACGAAATTGCCGGCAGAGGTTCGGGAGGATTATTGGCAGGTTATGTTTTCGACGACGTAGTTTAATTGTCGGAGGATGACTAGTGGGGTGTGTGGAGGAATGGAAGGGGTGGGGAAACTAAATCCAATTAAGTCAACAAGTTTTGTTTGAGATAACGTCTATTGGCAAACAATGCTCTCGTGTATACGTAATATGCGGAGAATATGGTATGGTGTGATGGTGGTGGTTGCTGGTATGTTGATGAAATTAAAGATACGCTAGACTTTTAGAGGTCAGAATGGCGTGCGCTTCTTGATTATTCATGCGAGGTAGACAGTTTTCCTTAACCCGTTCATTATTTATGGACGATGGCTATGCCGAAGTTGGTAAGTTATTTTCGCGTGCGTCTGCTGGTTTATCGGTTCATTAAAATGTTAATGAGTTGTTGGTTTCAAACGGAGGCACGCTAGTCTTCAATATTTCAAGTCATTCAAAGTATTAGTCGAAAATGCCAGGTGATTTTTGTTATCTCACAAGTTATTGTTCTCCATGTTGTGAATTGTTCGAGCACCATCTAGTGAACCACAGTGAACCACGCACATCTCGTCACCACAGAACACTATTGGCGGTTTAGCGGTAAATTGGTCATATCAGCAATATTACTGGTTTCGATGGTTTCTCATGGTGTCAGTCTGTCAACCAAAATTCAGTCGTCATGATTCGAAGGAAATTTGTACGTTTTGTTCAAATTGCTTTTGATGGCTATATATTGGCCGTTATGGCGCCAATTGGAGCCAAATATTTTGGGACATCAAACAAGTGATGATTATAGCGCCATCTAGTGGTTTCACGAATTTCAAGGCGTATGATGCAATTGAATATTCTGAGTGCTTTGTGTTTGCATATGTTGGAAAGCAATTGTTCATTCTGTTAGTTCTTTTCAAATAACAAATTGAATCATACATAATAAATTTAGTGGTTTCCGTGTACCGATATAGTACACGGAAAATTGAGAATTGAATATCCACGATATTAATAATTTGCACGGCAATTTTGAGATGTCGGTATATTTACATACCTATACAATGTATATGACCATCCATTCGAATAGTCAGCATTTTCTATAGTCCTTGAAATTGTACACGATGGTGTCTAACAAAAGAGATAGTGTGCGCGCGTGGTGTTGAATTGCGGATACATTAATCATTTAGGCGTTTCGTTGTTTTTGGACGTGGCGAATGATAGATGAGGTCTTGCGTGACTTGTGGCCGCAGCGTGGCGAAAGTTGCGCTCATTATTCATGAATCACCATGTTAATCTATTGGAAAAAGTGGTATCGTGGTACTCGACTATACACTCGCTTAGCCTGTCCGCAGGTAATTCATTCTCAACACATTTTCCATTTCGCTGGTCATCTGTGTAGGGAAATTTATTAGCTCTTGAGAAAGGTGTTTCTTCTACGGCCGATCGCTTTATGGTCTAAATTCTTTCGCATTCTTTTGACTTATTTTCTTCGTGCGGGGGATACGCTATGTTACTGGCCGGATTCATCGTAGGCATGGTTCGGTGTGGCGGTCTGGATTAGACTCCCGGCGCGGGCTCTCGTTTAATCGATCCCGGGGTACTGGTGAAAATGAGCCCTTCATATCCTCATGATCCTTTAGTGATAGTCACTACAGAGCTTGGAAATAAAAAGTTAGAAATAAATTGTAAGTTACACGTTATTTTATGTGCCGTCGATTTTTTCTTTTCATTACTCATTACGCTATTATCTCCTTAATTTATTTTAATGTCGATGTAACAACTCTTAGGTCAATCAATGTTTTAGGGTGTCGTCAGAATGGTTATTTCGTAACGGTGTTAAAGCCATTGTTGTGTAACTAATTATTTTTTCTTTTTTTTTTAGGTAAGTCCATGTCTTTGCTGCAATCTACACGTGTCAAACTTTTAAAAGAAAATGAGATGTAAGTAAAACTGTTTGTATACACCGCCGACAGATGGCAGCACTAGTTTCAAAGTCGCGCAGGCGACTACATCACGTGATAGTGCGAGGCGCCAATACGATCAGTAAAAGTTTTGCCACTCGTAAACAAGATCGACGAATTAACGCCTGAATGTGCGTCTGACATGTTTTATGCAGAAGTAACTGCATAGGAATACATGAAACGGACTGACTTACCAAGTTGTCTAGTACCGTATTACAGGGTTCCCATCTTCCCCATCCCCTCCTATCTAGGAATATAAAAATCTGGTTTGCGGCCCTATCCACTTCCGTAGGCAGGGGTGCGTTTGCCACACCTCCATCTCCTCCGGCAAATTCGGTTGTCTGCCAGCGAGAACTATGAAGAGTAATAGCGCGAGTGTGATTTTTCCCGTCCGCACACCGCGCTTCAATGATTAACCGCCACCACCTGCAATGCTCTCGGCCAAGATTGAATTCGGGGATGCGAGATCTGTCTAACGCGTACAGAAGCGCCACGAGGAGAGACGACGGTTGCGATGTATTTTGCATGAGCTTTCTATCCGTGAGGGAAGGGGGGATGCCGGGGATGACTCTTCTATCTCACCCGCTCTCCTCTCTTGATACGTTTCGCTTGCTTTCGATGGATCTGTTGAGTTGGTTGAGGTACGCGCTAAGCAGAACTTCCTCGTTCGGTTAAACGGCAAGCATATTTTCGTACCTGCTTTTTAACTCTCGATTTTTTCTATTGCATTAGAACCATTGAAAATGATTAAGCTCTCTTTTCTCGTTAACAAATCAATTACGGCGGACAGAGTTTGTTTATGAATCGACCATGCAGGGCAAATAAAAATATTAAACGTTTATTCTCATTTGAAGGGCGTGTGTTTTCTTTTTGCTTACACGGCGAATGGTGGCATGTAAAGTCTCACCCCGTGTTTGTAAGCTTCACCGCATGGCTTCAATGCATGTATGGTTTCGGTGCGCTACGAGTGTCCGAAGCCAACCTCCGCGGGGCAGCAAATTGCCATTTATGTTCCAACTATTGCGTACAAAAGAGTCACACTATCTGTTTTTATTTTTTGTGTAAAATTAGCAGGTAACTCAATACAATTTCTATACCAACGAAGTGATTGTAATATTTTTTCTACGATAACAAATAAACATCTGTTACCAAGGAAGTTGCCGTTTCCCCGTTTTCTCTGGTCGACAACCACATCATGTCTAATATAGTCTTTTGAGGTCTAGCCAACCTATCGTCTTAATCGTCTAAAGAAACTATTTTTATTTACAACCTATCGTCGTTCATCCTCGGTGCGCACCGAGCAGACTCTATCGTTGTGTCGATAGTGTCTTTAAATTTTCTACGTTTTGAATATAACATTGCTATCCCAATTTCAATACAAGAATTTTTCGTATGTCCCTCGTTGGCTTGGTCGGCATCGGTTCAAGTCCTCGTATTAAAGAATCAGGAAATTCCGAGAAAGCATCGGTCAAATCTGGACCGGTGAAAACCGGAGGGTTTGCAAGAACATTGTGTCGACATGATTTCGCTGACCCGAAATGGCTACATACACTTGTGCAGCGATTTGTCAAGTTGTCACTAAGTTGACCAGTATAAATCTCGTGGGTCGCGTGAGCGAAATTATTAAAGGAAATTAACAAAGAGTGACGAAATACGTTGACTACGATGACAATGATATGCTATAGTAGATGACACGCATTTATATTCTACGAAGTTTATTTTTGTCTGTCCAACTGCTAATCAGTAATTCTCTACTTTTTATTATTCAATTACTACTGCTTTTTATTCGGTCGCATTTCGCAAGGTACGCGTCTATCTACACCTACTATTCTCTATTGTTCGCTAAAATGTCGTCTCATTTAAAAATAACACGAATGAGACTTTATTCAAAAGTGACTCTGTTCGTCTTTCCCCTCGGGTATTGCACTGGAATTCGCTTCCTTTTCGTTTTGAACTTAAAATGTCCTATTCCATTGATGTTCTGAGACAGTCATTTATCCTTTATTCATTATTATTCAGCATTATTCATTAGCAAAATTGAGCATTTTGGCCATAAACAATTCCACGCGCTAAAGTTCTTCAATCAATTGGCTTTTTCAAAGTTCACGTGGAATCCTCGCAATTAGACTTCAGCTCAACAGTATTGACCAGTGTCACTGTCGAACTGTGAAATGTTGCCCCGTGCTCTCGAAGGTTACTCGACACGCACACGCGATCAAATAACGCCACAAAAACACACCGCGGTCATGTTACGCCCAATACTCAATCCCTCCTCTCCCGCAACTCCTCCCAGTGAACCCTATTCTACGTGCGTCTCTGCGCGAACCCTTGCTTCATTGAAGAGGATGCGTAATTGAGGGCGGCGGCGACAGTGCGTTGTTGATCGTTTGCCTGTGATTGCAGATCGATTAACCGATCGATCAGGCACTACGCATTGCGGGGAGAAGAGTGAGGTCCTTCGCTGTTATGACGGCGAGTTAAACCGAAACACTCTCGTGCCGGCCTCCACCCTCCAGCGCTTTCTTGAGCGTTCTCATTAAGGTGAAACAAAAATCAAATCGTAACGCCAAAAATCAGCGCGAAACGTCAACACCAATAGCAAAAGCTAGTGCCAAAACTTCCTGTAGTTTCCTGATTGTCAATTTAAAAAAAATGCATAAAAATTCAGAGTAAATAAAAATTGGAAATGAATGTCGAATTAAGAACAAATAAACTTTTGTTTATTTAAATGCTTGACAGTGAGGCAATTTAATTGTAACCGATTAATTAAATTCCCGCACTATCCAGACATTTAAATGAACGAAAGTTTATTTGTTCCTTATATGTAAAATAGTGAATGAACATAACTGCTTCCATCTTGTTCCTGCATATTATTATACAGTTCATTACAGTACATTATCAAGCCTAACTTGCTAGAAGCTTACTGCTTGTGTGCTTGGAGTGATTGCCAACAATTGGAAAGTCAGGGGTAACTAACAGTGTAACAATGACTGCATTCTTGAATTATTCAACTATCAAAAATTTGCGATAATCTAAACGAAAAGTTTGTTTCAAACGTGGCTGTCCGTTCTTCAGGCTTTCCTTTTCACTGATTACGATAGGCTGGTAATGATTTTGGCTGTTTCATAATACTAAAATACCCCCAAATACGATCCCATATACGAGTACAAATAAAATTGTCTGCCAACTAAAATGTGTTCAAATACGTTTTATGGAAGTCTTAATAGCCGTCCAACAATTGAAATAAGAAAGAATACCAATAATAATAATCATAAAGTACCATTATTCGGTACGGTCTCTCTGATAAAGAGCATAACATGAAAACTTGGACCTCTGGGAGTCGCCAATTCATAGTTAAGACGAGAAAACAGTATGGTTCAAAGGTTGTTAGGGGAAATAGCGGGCGGGCAAATCGGTTAAATAGCTATCAATAGCGCACAGTAATGGTCAATTCAATTTAAGACCGTCGAGCCAACGAATGGTGGGTTCGGATAATTTCCATAGCACCATGATTAAGCGACCGACGAGCACGACTGGCGCAATAACGACTTTTTACTGTTTGTCAATGTCTGGAGATCTATTGACACTTGGATAGGATCGACTCGGCTGATTCGTGTCGACGACCCAGAAGAAGAAGAAGATAAAAAAGAGGTGATCGAAACGGAAAAACAAATTTATACGCCATAAAATTTGTTAGCAACAAGGTTATATAAACTTGGTATACGTTTATCGTATAACCATTAAATTAAAACAAAATGTATTATGAAAAACAGAAATTCACACGAACAACAAAATTAATACCAAAAATAAAAACTTTAAAAGATTTGTCAGAAGTGGGATTTGAACCCACGCCCACATCAGTGGACCAGAATTCACCTGCCAACCAACAGCAGAAGGTACGAACCTTGAGTCTGGCGCCTTAGACCGCTCGGCCATCCTGACCACATGTTGTACACCCAGATTATTGCAATTAAAACGTATCATATTGTGCATTTATTTCGACAAAAATGACAGATTGAATTTGGCAGCCGCGAAACAACTTAATTTATTTTAAATTGAGGCGGCTCTAGACAATATGGGCTGTATGGCTCAATGGGGGTGAGACGGATAATAAGTATACAAAATTAATATTATCCGAACGGGAAAAGATAGCATGTGATTGCATTTCTAGAATACAAAAATAGGGAGGTGCAGCAGGGTACATCATGTGACGGACTTCAAAGAAAGGTCAAATGGATCATGCAGTCGGACTTTAAGGCATGTTCAGTCAAATGGGTTATGCAATATCATATCGGGTACATAGCTGATAAATGTTATGCACGACAGTGTAAAGTCAGTGTAATGTCATTTGTCATTCGTCGTTTGCTGAGCAATGTTCTCGTTTCTCACGGCCCCACCACCACTTGCATCCGTTTTCTTCCACGAATATCGCTTAGAAGTTCACCGGCGAACTTCGACATGTGTTGCGAAACATTCCACAAACAAAATATTAGTCGCCAAAAAAATTATTTTTTTGGGGATTTCCGACAAAAACATTTTTTTTTTTCAGAAATCCAAACATCCTCTCAAATGCGTCTATCTGCGCACCGGATACACGAGATGATCAAAGTTTCGCAAAGGTTCAGCGTGACGTAAAAAAATAAACCCTAAATTTTACTGCACGTTGAGCGGGGCGCCCCATATGGGTTGTAAGTCAAAAAAAATCCCTGGTCAAAGTTTGGATATGGAATTCTTTCGGGGCTGCAGGACAAAAAAAATACTGACCAAAGATCGAATATAGATTTCTTTCGGGGTTCAATTTCGTTATTGGGGGTTAATCGGGTAAAATAGAACTAAAAATATGCTTTGCCATTTTCTTATTAAATTATATGTACCGTACTTGCCATTGGCCTCCTAATGGGCTGCTTGCGGGTTCAAATTGTAAATTATAATGTTGATCAAAAATTTACACTGCATGCTACGTTATTAACCTCGGCGCGGCAATTACCCCATCTAAAACTTGTTAGCGCTCTACCCTTGAACCTCGTTTCGTTTAACTTTTGAAATGCTCCGATTTTAGGAATTAAAAAAATAATAGAGTTTGGTAGCTAGACTCAAATTGAAAACAAACATGTTTTTCTATTTGAAAGACGATACATGTTTGTCTACTCTGTAATTTCAAGACTGCAAATCGGTTCTACTCCAATCACATCAAAACGAGGCCATGTAATATTCCTATCATATATTCAAATCCCAAATTGTGAATATTGGTCTACTTAATACAAGACTAGACGTCGAATTTCTCGCTTTGTAACACGTCTTATAAGCACGCGTCGGTCATAGTCTATTATTCTACTTTGCAAATCACGTACTATCGAGCCGATAATCAATCAATTTAATCAATGGCGTCGAGACGGTCCGTGTTAACGTTAATTAATCGAGCGTCACCTATAGAGAGAGACAAGTAGAAAATCTGAAGCCGTGTGACGTCAGCGCACCAATTAGCCATAGGGGATCAACTACTTAAACTACTGATAGAAATGAAAAAATTTCCAATGGGTGGCGCCACACTATGGTCACGTGCATCCAACGAGCAAAACAAAATGGTGGCTCGTTGTATCTCATTGCGTACTTACCCCCTCTCCACCCCAGGGTAATTTGATCTAGTTTAGACTTCTAACCTAGGAAGGAATCTTTGAGTGTACCTGATAACGTGCAGGCAAGGGTCCCACGACTCTACATCCATTTCGAAAATAAAAAGTGTAAAGTTGTCGCCACCAAAAAATTCCGGAGATTTCGGTCGGGAATTGAACTTCGGGTCACGGGCGTAAGACACAAACACCATAACCACTAAGCCATCCGTACCGCATCAATATTTTGCATTTGATATCAATTTTCGCAGCTAGAAAAATTATTCTCGAATCTGGATATTTAATTATTCTTCGAGACACTTTCTATTGTTGTGGTGGGACTGCCTGTAATCGTTAAGATATTTTATTTCTCTATTGGAACAATTATGCTTTATACAATATTTTGTTTTCAGAACTGTTGTATGCTTCCACGTGACACGAAAGGTTTTCCAGAAGTCATATTTGAAATCATCGATTAGTCAATTAATTTTCCGCCAATATCGTTGATCGATCCATTAACGTCGGAAAATGCCGATAATTTTAACCGCACCATATCTAGATTGGATTGTAGATAATTAATCAATGTACAGACGTGAATGAAAACGCCTTTAGTTGAACACGAGGCTGACAAGTGTCGATGACGTGGCATTGTCAAATTCGGTTTTCGAACGGTCAGCACATCATCATACGATATGTACTGGAAATATTATTGATCGTGTATCGGTTCTAGGTTCTTATATTCCACTGGGCGCGCGTGTACGTTTAAATGGCATAGCAACGTGCTCGAAACCTTTGCCGTACGACGATTCCCGATTGGCCACTTTCTTAAAATGATTGTATATAATTGTAAATAATTGTATTTTGTACGAAAGTGGGACCATCCCGAATGGTATTATGGTTATGGTAAACGTGACATTTTGAGCTTCCCACATAGTGCTAGACAATTTTTTTTTTTGGTACCGTGGAAAAACGAGAATAGCTCGGATAGTTCCTGACTCCTACAAAAAGGCGAACCTAGCGTTCAAAAGTGAATAACTCTAAAAATAACCACATAAATAGCTAAAAATAGACCACAAAATAGTTGGGGACCCTCGACCCATGAAACAACATGGCTGACACTCCGCGAAATACATTTTAAATATGTATGTTGGTTCGTCCGTCCTGGGACTGGCTTTAACAGCAGCGTGTCGTCTCTGGACCCCGACCCTCGATCCTCCAACACCTGCGTTTTTCTTGGCAGAATACAGATGTGGTTTGTCATTGCCTTCCCCCGCGCGGTACCACGTGCCAATCAACAA
>JAUJYS010002906.1:0-13929 GCA_033995665.1 Melogona broelemanni | reverse complement strand
ATTTGGGCTTAATCCTATCTAAGACTGACTGGTTAGTCTGCTTTGCAGTCCAGGGTATGCGCAGTAATCGCCGCCAGTAATCACCATAGTTTTATTATTTACATTTAACACCAGAATCGTTTTAGCACTTTTGACACCAGTATCGTTTTACTGTATTTTTATTTATTACGAGGTTACCAACTATTTTTATTTATTTTATACTGAACATTTATTTATACTATTTTACTACGGTTTTTATTATTTATAACCAAGTTACCTACTTTCATCCGCCTGAACAAAGCCCCCAGGTGGCGATCTGGTATTTTTTAATTTAATTGTGGGCTTCAGACCAAAGTAAGTATATTTACAGTGTACCCGCCATGGTACATGCAGGTAGCAAGACTTCCAATTATAAGGGAGGTGCGTCTATGAATTTTGCTCAAAACCCGAAATGTCCATGAAGAGACCGACGCAACCATCATTCGAAGTACTTTGAAATTCCTTATGAAAATTTTGCAGGGGTAGCAGCATGTGTGTACGATTTCAAAAAGAAGAAAAAATATGCTGGGCCGGCACACATCCACACACAGTCACTCACATCCACTCACAACACTCACATTTTTCTAAGAACAACCCAATTGGTTTGCCCCGTAAACACATTATTTTCAGCGAAACGGGATGCGGAATCGTACATGCGAAAGTGCGTGCTTACTTGTGTCATTTCTCTTACACGTGGTCGAATTGTTCTGAACTAGCGAGTTCCCCAGTGTTGGGTTCGTTCCTTTTGAAAAGGAACCGGTTCCAGTTTCCGTTCCTCTGATGAAAAAAGGAACCAATTCCCGTTCCAATAGGAATTAAATGGAAATAATGGTCGTTCATAGTTAATTTTTTAAAGGAACCTGGAACTTTTTCGTTCCTTCGATTGAAAAATATTTATGATCAGATGCCGAGTGGTGTAATGTTCATAATTTTATTTATTTATTTCATTATACAGAAATGAAAGGAACCTAGGCGTTCCTAAGTTCGTCAAAAAAGGAACCAGATCATAGAAACAGAACTTTTCCGTAACGTTCCTACCCAACATTACCTGATGAATTAAATTGTACGGCTATCGGACTTTAATTTAAACGATCCATTAATTGAATATTTAATTTGCTCCAATATGGCTTTAATTCCATTTTGCAATGTGAGACCGCCAGTTGACGTTGTCATTTCAGAGTTTTGGTTACTATTATGACCACCTACGTCCGGAAAAATAAAGAAGTATTTTGGTGTTGAGGAAATTCCCTTCGTGTTGAATAGACAATATGTTATGGGCACATTTTCCCCAGTACCCAGGATCCAATAAACGTGAGCCTGCACCGGGAATCGAACCCGGAACCACCCGCTCAGCAGTCTGTTGCCTTACCTGCTCAGCTAGACGGATCGTATTTTAACTGAATCCCCATTCAGATCATGCTGAATATTGCCTCAATTTGTTGGGCTCGTCCGATTTCGAGTAGCCGAATGAAAAAACAGAAACGTAACTTGGAATTCCCCTTCCTTTTGGCATCACCCTGCTCCCCAATATCAATTATTGTGACTCTGACACGCGCAGATGACGCGAAGCGAATCCAGCCGCATAAATAGTTCACAGATTACATACCACATTTTTTTATGGCGAAATCCCCATCATCTCATTAATTGTAGGTTTTACAATGCACGAACATGTATGGCAGGCATTTTTCCCAACTGAAACGTTCGTGGAAATTTCGAACAACTGATCTTTTATTTGAGCTGTCGTATTTTATTTGAAACTAGCGCTTAAGCCTGTCCGACGACAAGCAGCTCTTTCACAGGCAACGGACAGTTGCAGATTTATTTTATTTAACTTTGGAAAAACTGATTGAACGTAAATAAAATCAGTGATATAAAAGTGTATAACTGTCGGACTTCAATACCACTGATTTTTTAAACATTTATTCGGTTTTTTTCTCAATTAATTCTACATCTGTTTCGGCATGTATTTTATACATCACCAACGTTTATTTTATTTGTTTCATTCACTGCAGTGAATAACACAACAGGATATTATGTATCCCCTCTTATCGATTCGAAAGAACATTTATAGAGTGGGCACATTTTTACCAGTACCTCGGGATCGAATAACGAATTCCCGAGCCAGGAATCGAACCCGGGATCGCCGAACACATGGCGCTCTACCAGTGAACTGTGGCGACCGCACTAAATGTGTATTCAGGATTTTGTGCACACAGCGCATTCATATTTTTGTGCACCCTAAATGGCGGAAACTCTGTTTTATTATTTTAAATGTTGTCGGATTTCAAATGTTCAACTGAAAACAACCTGTGAAGCCAGCCTGGCTAAACCAGCTGGCATTCCCCTTCCCTGCCCCACATATTGTCATAGCGACACGAGGGGTATAAATCCTGTAGTGATTAGCCATTAGTTTTTTTTTTTAAACGCGGTGCCACCTTTTCAAACTAGAAACAAAACCCACTTTGGGCAATTGTACTCGTATAAAAATGAAAGTTATGGCAAAAGGAACCCTTTACACGGAAAAGAAACCCTTCGTTCCAATTCCTCAAAAAAGGAACTTCTGTAGTTCCCCTTCCAGTTTCTCAAAACTTAAAAAGAAGCTAGCGTTTAGAAAAAAGGAACCCAGTTCCTAGGAACGGAACTTTTCCCTTCCGTTCCTTTGCGGTCGCCATTGCCCCCCCCCCCCACCAAAAAAAGGGGCTGCTTGCGGGTATATATTGTAATTGTAATTGTAATTGTTCCTACCCAACACTGTCAATCAGTTTGTAATTTGATTTTTACTTTTTTAGGGTGATATTCCAACCACGTTTTCGGGTTATTAGTCATGTAACAGGAAAGCAATCATAAAATTCGAGTCATTAGAAAATCAGTTCATAAATCAAGGCAGCGAGTTTCCATTTCAACTCAGGATTCAATGACAAGGAAAGCTAGACCAAAAATAGGCTACATGATGCAAACGTAATTTATTGTCATTGGCTTTTTCTCAGTTGTCATTTTTTTATAGGCACGCAGCCGTTTCCCAGCGTGTTTGTAATTCAAATTTTCTTCATTGTGCTCTTTTTCTGGGAAATGAGTTTGATTATTTTCATTCGTGGTGAAGAAGCCCACATGTGTAGCACAGTGGAACTTTATAAGAACTATTTTTTATCAGAATTTTAATTTAATTTCTGAACTTTATTACCTCTAAAATATATATACATTAACAATTATATACATTAAGAATGCAAACCAATTCAAAAGCGTAGTACAACTACAGTATTTCATTTACATAATCCGAATGCAGATGCATTCGGATTCCAAAAGAATTCGTTTTGAACCATATTTTTGTTTTCTCGAAATAAATGTATCGCAATTTTATCTTCTTCTGTGAACGCCATTTTTAAACGCACGAATTATCAATCGTGCAGCTGTGATACAACGCCATTTATAGCCTGAAAAATGCAATATGGTGATAAATTCGTGGAGCGATTTTCTAATTCTCATCATTATTTGTAGCAAATTTTATAAAAATAAGATAATTTTTGGCAGAGTTACAAAAAATATAAAGAGGGTATGGATTTTTGCAGCTCACGGAGTGTATATTATTTAATAATTAAAATAACTTCATTTGATTTTGGGTAACTAATAGCAACAAACAAGGAAATTTGATCAACGGGTATTTAATTAGTAAATATGTACTGGAATCCGTAATATCCCCTTTACAGTTCGCACGCTTCTAAAGTTCTACCAAGAATCCGGAGATGTTCTCGGCCCCAAATGTGACGCCACGTAATGAGTTTCCCACGAAACATCACATAAAAACACATTGCTATAACTCAGCGTGTTTACAATGGGCATAATCTGAATATGTGTGACTGCGGAACTGAATATTTCCCCCACCCACCTATAATATCTCAAAAATAAATAAATAAAAACCGCTTCTTCCCTTGCATTTTTTTCTTCTATTTTCTCCTGTTTTACATTTTTTATCCCTTCTCTTTTGTAAGGGGTGAATTTTACGAGATTTCCCACTCGCTCTGGGAATCAATTTTTTTCTACACCACTTAATTTCATCCCCCCTTCTTCAAATTGCACAAGCCATGATTCTATGATCCGGATTGAGGTAGGGGTGCGCCATTCCTTGAGGCAGGGCGCTTGGATATTAAAACTATTATACCGGGTGAAGCACAAAAATCCATAATCTTTTATATTTTTAATAACTCTTGTCAAATATCATCCGATTTTCATAAAATTTGGTACAAAGGATGCTGAGACTGTCTTCTTTTAGAATTTGAATATCACGCCACGAATTTATCATCACAGTACATTTATCAAACTGTTGTAGATGGTACCACAGCTGAACGATTGATAATTTGTCTGCTTAAAAATGACGTTCACTAAAGAAAAGAAAATTGAGATAAAATATTTTCTAAAAACAATTTATACTTTAGACAAACAACAGTTCATCATTCATGACAGTCATTAAAAATATAAAAACGTTATCAATTAAAAATTAAAGATATAATTGATCACAGGCATGCCCCCTGACATCAAAATATATCAAGCATAATTAATGGCATGCATGTCCATTAACATTAATAATGCTAGCTCGTGGCGTAATGTTTGATTTATTTTGATGTCAAGGGGCATGCCTGTGATTAATTTTATCTTTTTTAACCTGATACACGACGAATTTAGCAATATATTTCGCTTATGCCTTCTAATGTTGTTGAAATATATTTTGATATTGTCGTTTATATTTTGATATATTTACTTTTGTTTAAGGTTATGGATTTTTGCCCCTCACTGTGGAGAGCTTTGTAGATTTGGCGCACCCATCTGCCATTTGGATGAAAGCAAGTTCTGCTTTGGTGTGAACGCAAAACAAACACAAAAAACATCAGTAAGAAGTTAATAGTCACCCTCGGAGCAAACACCATAATTTTACAATAAATTTCCAACGGGCGTGTTAAAACGACACAATAGAAATTTTGAAAAAGGCGCTGATGTGTGCACGAAGGGCTAGGCAAGAAATTTTATCCTTACAAGATCTTGTTCACCTTTCAGTATCACTTTCTAGCTCATCATCCACGCTGCTTATTTTGCTTTGGTAGATTTTTCATGCATCGTTTATAAATACTTCATTTTGCACCATATATTTTGTTTTATCGAAGACATTTTATCGTAATTTTATCTTATTCAGTGAACGCCATTTTTAAGCGGACAAATTATCAATCTTGCAACGCATTCATGTGATGAGAAATTCGTGGCGCTATATTCAAATCCTAAAAGAAGACATTCTCATCATCAATTGTACCAATTTTTTTTATAGATATCGGATAATCTTTGTCAGCTATTAAAAAATCTAAAAAGGTCATGGATTTTGTGCCTCACCCTGTAACTTTTGTTAATTATAATACTGTATCGCCACTGGAAATTAATTCGAAGCAAATCCGTTAGGAGCTCTGAATCTCACTTCCTTTTTACAACTGGCGTCCAGTAACGCAATATTGCGGGTTATTTCTCGTCGATTAAATGAACTGTAAAACGTATTAGAAACAATTAAAAAATCCAACAGATTGCATAAAATAAATTATAAATCAGTGAAATAAAGTCCGATGCTTTTAATCTGTTGGTTTTAGAAGAAGCATTGAAATTAGAAATATTGTTACTGAACCACGATCAAATAAATGTGGGAAATGGAACACTGTCCGGAGGTCTCAGGAGGTTAAATTACCCAGAACTAGGCAGGCCGCACGTGCGGCAAGAATATACGGCGCGAATACCATCGCTCTGCCTTTTTCTCCGAAACATTTATTCCAAATATCGACCTGTCACACGCACACTGTCCCCCTTCCTAATCCCGCCCCGCTAAATTATGGCAGAATGTAAATATTCCAACGCGGCATTCGCAACGCAAAAGTCATTCCAACACCAGAGGCGCTACGTTCGGGGATGAAATACGAGTATATAGGGGTTGACATTCATAGAAGGCGCTGATGCCATCTGGGCCCGATGATTGCAACTTTTGATTACACAACGAGTCCTGTGCCTCTGTCTAAATGGACAAGCGTAGTCTACACAAGCGTGCTTGAGTGGTGCATTAGTTATCAGTGTTGGGTTCGTTCCTTTTGAAAAGGAACCGGTTCCAGTTCCCGTTCTTTCGATGAAAAAAGGAGCCAGTTCCAGTTCCAGTTGCTACAGAAATTAAAAGGAACCTGGCACTTTTCCGTTCCTTTTCCGTTCTATCGATTAAAAAATATTTATGAAACTATGCCGAGTGGTTCACAATTTTTTTGTTTTATTACGTTCGTGATGATGCCGGAACTGATCTAACGGACATATGCTGATTTGCGGACACAGAAAACCCTTTGCCAATTTCTGTTTGATGCTGCAAAATTGTTCGGCTGTCGACACACTATAGAAAATTGTACTCGTTGTCCGCAATTGAAAGTTATGGCAAAAAAAAAACTTTTACCCTTCACAGAAAAGGAAACTCCGTTCCAGTTCCTAAAAAAAAGAAACCAGTTCCCGTCCCAGTTCCTCAAAAAGTAAAAGGAAGCTAAGCATTCCAAAGTTCCTCAACAAGGGAACCAGTTCCTAGGTACGGAACTTTTCCGTTTTGTTCCTGCCCGACACTGTGATCTGTATTTGAAGACACCTCTTGAAGGTTCCAATCACAATTCACACAATTCAAATATCGTAAGGACGCTTAAGCAGAGATCACATCCACAAGAGTATTAATTTAATGCGATTTGACGACCGGTACCGCCATCTAGTGGGCATTTGAGGAAGCCTCAATTGCATCGCAATAATTAACGAACAAAAAATATGTAGGCAAATAAATGTAGATTTGCCAAAAGTAAAAAAAATATATATATATCGTTACAATGTGGAAAGACTATTGTCGGAACGATTCCCTTTGAACTATATTTGCGCCAGTAACTTTGCAATTTTCCTTCCACCTACCTCCCTGCAATGTTTACACGTCAGATATAAGCTGATTAAATCTATCTTTGAGATGTGAGAGATTCGTTGCTGCACCAGGCCGCGAAAAGTGCAACAAACATCAAAACCAATTTCCCAAAAACCAGTCTTAATTGCGCCGATCAAAATCTTCCGTGTCGCAGTTCACCTAATCGCATTACCGGCACGTTGAGGGGGCGCGTTGTGAAATAGCAAATGTAATTAAATGGCGCAATGATTACAGCGAGATTTGCCGCAGACGATCAACCTGTTAGCTATACGAGTTTGCTCAAATTGCCGCTAGAGGGACAGCAGTAAATAAGCACTAAAATTGCAGGCATTTAGTTTTCTTTCTTTTTTAATGCTACCAAAGTTTCCATAAAAATGCCTCCTTCCCAGCAGACAAACTGGTAATTTGGCCTAGCCTAGGCTTCATACTTGTATGGAATTTTAACCAGTACCTGACAACGGTGGTGTAGTGGTGAGCTTTCTCGCCTATTAAATAAGTGATCGCGGGTTCGAATCCCGGCCGATACCTCCCCAATTTGTTCTGGCGAGAAAAATCCCTACCATCTTTCGGAATGGAAGTAAAGCCGTGAGAGCCGTGCCTGTACGTTGTCAGGTACACGTTAAACGAACCCTACCTAATTCAGGAGCCTAGACAAGGCCAAATTCCAAATGACTAGGTCGCCCCTGGTGGATAAACCTCCTTAACATAACATTGTGATTCCTATTTCTATTCCTATTTCCCCAGAGTGTGTCGACAGTGGAATGACCTTACGGAGGCTCAAGTTCAGAGCCTGTTAAAGTAGATTATCCTAATTCATGTACAAAACTGGTCTTGTTGAACCCAGCCATAGCCCCCCCCCCCCTTAAAAGGGGCTGCTCGCGGGTAAACATTGTAATTATAATTGTAGCAAATAGTACAACCCCATATATTCCTAAATATTGTCATAATGCTACGGTCCGGCAATTACCCCATCTAAATCTAAAACCTAAAACACTACACCTTAGATTAGGAACAAATATTTGTAAAGTGAATTTCCAAGTTAAAAAATTGTTTTTGTGGGTTAAAGTCTTCATACAGAGTGAGGCGCGATGGCAATTAGCGGTTGGTGACAATTGAATCATCTTTTTTAATAGAAATTGCGCGAAACGACCTGTTGTAATGGGAAAAAAATCTCAGAACACCAGTAACTAAATAAATAAAAAGTATTTCACCCTCCGGTGTTATGCGATGTCTTAAGAACATAACGAGTTTAATTTTGTTTTGTTTGTTCCCATATTTTATAGATTTTTACGTAGTACATGAACGATAAGACAAAATGTGACAAAATTCACAGCGAAAATATTATTAAAATAATATTTACCGACCAATAAACGCAATTATTCACAAAATAAGTATGTGAAAACGAGAAAATTACTTTCTGAATAAGTTAAAATATATAAAAATTTCATTTACCCCAACAATTCCATTAGTAAATGGGAATTTTATCCAGTGACCTTTGAATTCGATAATTTTTTATATTAAAATTATAAAAGATGTAATATTTACTAGTTAAATATTATGTATTTAAATGTTTCGTACACAGTAAAATTAACGAGCGTTCCAGTTTCTTTAAAAAATAAAATGAAACTTTCCAAGCGTTCCTTCCTATGAAAAGAATCCTAGGCATTCCGAAATTCCTCAGGAAAGGAACCCGTTCCGTTCCTTCCCAAACGCTGCCCAATAAAAATACAATAGGATTCAAACACTTCCCCATTCCACAAAAATGTTTGGGGTGTAAAGTGAGCCAAAAGGGAAGGGTGGAAATTTGCCCCACTTTTTCCCCCAACTGCCCAGGGACAAATCGTCACCTTCCCTGAACCCCAATCACGTGATCACAGAGGCTCCCGCGGGGTTTAATTAGTGTTGGTCAAGCCTAGAACCTGGAACCCCTTTTTTCAGAGACTATCCCCTGCTATCAAAGCAACAACGCAAAAAAAAAAAACAATAGTAGGAAACTGCGCACCTTTTCTACACGAGTCATAAGTATTCCAAACCCTACCGCCGTGTATATGTCAGCTATTAATGACCGGATTGTTATTAAATTTAACACAAATATGGAGTAAATAAAGGCGGACCTTTAACTTGTTTTTAGCAGTCTTTCGCACCATAACTTTTATTTTGTGGCAAAAATTTGATGGCAATTTTGCCTTCCCTCTGTGATCACCGTTATAGAACAGGCGATGCAGTGCGCGCCAGCTGCTCTGACGCAGCGCCACCTCTAAACTGAAAAATTCGTAGCGGGAAATTTGAATTTAGAAAACTGTAAAAAGTCATTCATACTGTAATATATTTGTGCCAAATTTCATTACAATCTGGTCATTTTAGTTGTGGTATGGATCTACGGCGGAGTGGGTTCGCATACTTACGACTCACCGTGTAGACTACGTGCCGTAAGAAACAGACGCGAAGACAGACGAAAACATTTCGAAGTTGACGTCCTTGAAAATCTTCCCTCCCTCCCTTCCCCACCACCCACCAATCTCCCATCAGAGCAAACTACTTCCTGGCTTTGTAAAAAAAAAGGAACGAGTCGTAAACAACGGTCACGTGATGTCCGCCATATTGGATGACACATTTGCCGGTTGTAAAAAAAAATACTGGGAGCCAATTCAAGCGTTTTTTCCAGGCCTTCTACGGTTAAAAACTGAAGAGGATAGGAGCCGCTTTTTTAAATACGAACAAAGTTTACAGGTGTATCCCTGACCATTTGGGATGTTTTGAATTATTGCCGTAAAAACATCCCAAATGGTCAGAGATACACCAGTAAACTTTGTTCGCTTCTACGGTTATATTCCCATTTTTGGCTGAGCCCCGGTTTTACTAGGGATGTATATTGTTCATGTTGTCGGACACCAGATAGCAATGTTTTGTCTAAAAATGATATTTAAAAAAATATATATATCCTCACCTTGCGGAAACCGTAAGGATTTTTTGCGGTGAGTTTCTTTAGGTGAAAAATACTGATTAAAATAAATAAAAAGTGTAGCTGAAGCAAAAAGCAATTGAGTTTTTATTTTACAATTATTTGACTATGTTTGTTGCGATTTCTTTCACAAGTTTCAAAACGGCAGTAACATATTTTGGGTTTCCAATTTATTGATGTTGTTTATACAAAATTGAAAATCGAAATCTAAAATTTATGGAAACATTTCTATGGAATTCACCTGGATTCAAAATTTCTGCAATAATTCCAGAAAACCGTTATCCATTTTTTTTTCGTTCGTTTTAATATGAATGAGGAAGGAACAAACTATTAAAGTCTTCTTCGAACGACATAACGACATAACGTTGAACGATTGAACGACACTTACCCTCTATCATTATTCATGAAAATTGAAAATTTGAAAACGAAATTTATAACATAACTCACCGGTACTTGGATTTAGTTTCACCGTACGTAAGGTTTGTAATTATAACGAAAAACAGTTTCGTGGACACAACACTAGATGTCACTAGCGTCAAGATTGAACAGAAAACCCAGTAGGTCGGAACGAAGATAGACCCAGAGTTCGAACTGAAGGAACCATGTTATGACACCATCACCGTAGTTTGCTATCTGATCACATCGGTACAATCGGTACATACCATGTTTCCATCGAAATGTTCCGGCTGGCAGCTCTATTATAACTGTAAAATGGTGGTCAGATTTTACCGGTTCTTCTGTCAAAGGCTTTTTGCTGCCTCCGCTTTTGCAACCCTCCTCCTCCCCTTTCCTCCCTATTACAAACTAAGCCCACCACCCCCATTGGCTGTCATCATTTTAGAACCCACAGCTGTTATCCCCGCGCAAAATCGCTACTCCGTTCGCATTCACGAAACGAAAAAATGAAATGTAACGGAAATGCAACAGGCAAGTAAAACTAAAATGGTGGTAGTGTATAAACTACATGTCGAGTCGGATGTATAATTAAATGAAAAATACTGATTAAAATAAATAAAATTAGTTAAATAAAGTAAAAACGCTTTTAATCTGTCAGCTACAGAAGAAACAAATACACAAGCTTTCGGTGGAGAACCCTTCTTTTTTTCTTCATTTTATTCACCTACGAAAATGATGGCTTCACCGCCGAAAGCTCGTGTATTTGTATCGACTGTAACTGACGGGTTAAAAGAGTCTTTCATTTTATTAATTTTAATTGGTATTTTTCATTTATGTAAAACTTAGAATGTGCACGGCAAATTCTCCTGTCTTGAACGTTAATATTGCACCCCCTTTTTTGGCGTCTTGCACTATTCTAAGAAATATGATTCTTTAATTTGAAAAATATCAGTTTTAAAACTTTTTGTCATTTCGGATCAGAGGGGAAAAAATGATTCTATGGATCGTTCACACGCCCACAATTATTATTAGCAATGCGCAACGCTTTAACTGTTGTGTTGTTAAATATATTTTGAAAATGATTTTGCGAATTGTACGACATACCACACTTACCCTTTACTGCTTTCGCACTTTTTGTTTGTTGTAACGATTTGCATGGATATTTTGACGCATCCACACAGAATTAGAAATGTTCATCTTCGATAGAATCCAAACTTACGTACCGGTATGCGTAGAAAAATAGATGACACAAGACGCACAAATAAGAACAATCGCCGAACTGAGACGAGCAAAACGATGCTTACACACAATCTCGTTCATCGTTTTGCTCGTCTTAGTTCGGCGATTGTTCGTATATCTTGTGTCATCTATTTTTATCTTGTGTCATCTTTTTTTCTACGCATACGTAAGTTTGGATTTGTTTGTTGTGTTGTTGCTAAAGCATAATTACGGTCAGGTAATCGCTCCATAGCGCCACTTTTGTATTATGTTGGTGTTATTTTTTGTCGGTGCATACGAGCACAAGAGAACTAATTCGAATAAAATTACTAATATTTAAATTTGTTTTACAGATGGCAATCGATTATCTATTATTTTATAGGCTAGTGAAATGGGGGCTTTCTACCGTATTTCTTTCAAAAGTATATCCCCAGGGGACGACCTGGTAATTTTGCAGTGTATATGACAACGTACAGGCACGGACCGAATAGTATTCAAATTTTAAGACGAGTTCGCTTTCCAAAACATATTCTCGACTTCGAACATGACAGCTCAATTTTCCCGCTATCTATTTAGTCCGACAACAAAACAAAAAACAAGATTCGCAAAACATGAAGGCGCGAGCACATAACATACGACGCCATAACTTTTACTGGAATGCAAAACAAGAAAACGGTTTTGGTCTTTGAAAAAAAAAAAGGAAGAGCGCGGGCGAGACAAAGAAACATACTGTGTAGAGGCAATTATGCCTAGCGCAAGTTAGTATCAATTGTATTGATTCTACTAATCTGCTTTGTTGTCCGTTGCACTCCGAAACAAGTTACAAAAAACTTTTTATTGTGTATTTAAAAAAACAAACAATTTAGATCAAATTATTTGAAAACGAGAAGCTGCTCTTCGATTATTAAATCTTGTTAAAAAATAATCATGTTGTACAGGAGGTACGGCCGTAATGAATGATACGTCGTGGGGCCCGTGCAAGTATGTTGTCGGGCACACATTTAGGGAGTTTGGAGGTCACAGTAATCTTGTCAAGTATTCCCGGACTTTCATTAATTACCTTTTTCCCGTTTAAGATCAATCTCCCGTCCTTTTAAATATTCACTTATTTTTCATTGTCTTCAATATTTATTTTTTGGAGCGTTCATTTTTGTTTGCCGTAATTTATCGTCCACCAATGACGCCACTTCCGTTTCATCAAGATTTCAGATTCTATCCTCGTACCCACGAGCATTGACGTATCATACGTCAACAAATCAATTGAGTTTTCAAACAGTCAAATATTTTGAAAACGAGAAGGGGCGCTTTGTTTATTAAATCGGACTTTAAAAACAGCTTTCATGCATTTTACTTCTAATTCTGGTGCATTTTGACAAACCGTTGAGATTGCAAAACAGTGCCTCTGTACTTTGGCTTGCTTGGTACTTTACCAATTGTCGTTTGAAAACAGAAACGATACCATGCCATCACTAATCTACCAACTACCATACCAATGAATCCACAAAAAAGAATCGCAAATAAACCGCAAATAATCACTAGCCGAAAAATCAGAAAAAGCAATCACTCACCCCATTATAGTCGATCCTGGTAACGACAATTGCAATAACGATCTACCCTTCCATCTCCTTGGTCACGATCCCATAGGATAATCTGCAAGGTTAGGCAAGAGCGGCAAAATGAAGCGGGTAGAAAAAAATAGAGATATGTGGATCTGTGTGCATAACAACACATTAACTGATTTCCAGAAACGCGAGTCGGGCGATAAAGGCACCGCGAAATTTGTAATACCCCCCAAAAAATTGACCTCAAAGTGGAGTCCCGGGACAAGAAACAGATGTGCGGTGAACCCGACCCCGCCAGCGGAAACATTATCCCATGAACACCCGGGTGCATTTCGCCACAACGCAGGGCCGGATTGCCCAATAAAATTGCCTGGGGCAAATATATATATTTTTTTAATTAATGGGGAAATTCCCCTCATTGAGTGAATATCACTTCAGAAGAATATGTACCCTTCGTGTTGCTTAGGCAATATGTGAAGTGCATATTTTTACGAGTACTCTAGGATATCGATTAAACGAGAACCTACGCCGGAAATCGAACCCGGGACCACCCCAGCTCAGCAGTCTGTTGCACATACCCACCGAGCTAGTCGGATCGTACAAAACTTTCTTATTTTTATTGTCGCTAAGGCTTTACTTAGCTAATTGTGATTTTTGGTTCACACTTGAAAAGTAGAAATGATAATTACCAGTGTTGGATTCGTTCCTTTTCGAAATTAATCCATTTCTGTGTAATCCAAGTGCTGGGAGCGGTGGCGCGTTCCTGTAATCCCGCTGCTGGGAAGCGTACGAACCGATGGCATCCTACGAAGCCTACG
>JAUJYS010002905.1:0-13929 GCA_033995665.1 Melogona broelemanni | reverse complement strand
AGGATCCACCCCTAAGCTCTGGACTCCCTAATGGAAGCTCAGGGGTGACGCCAGTGCCCCTGGCTAACGAATAAACGAAAGCCTTCGCCGGGAATTGGCCTACATATTTTGATTTGGAGACTCGTTAGTTGTTGCATCATTTGGCAGCGTTTCTTTTTCGGAAAACTATTTTTGGAATTTCGTAAGATTTCGAATAGCGTTCAAGTGTCGTGCCAGTATCTACATTTTTATGGTAATTGCAATTCTCAATAGTTGGTTGGTTGGGTTGGGTTTGACGATGAGCATCCTGCTCGTCGTCGTCACCCCCACAATCACCGGACAGGTGAGGGGGGGAATTACCCATCCCTTAGCCTAGACCAAGGTCTCAGCTATGAGGGATGGGGAGGTGTACTGATGTACTGATGCTGATTAAAGCCCACTCTACTTGTTGCGTCCCCCATTGCTTCATAAAAACCAAAGGAAGTTTTCTGAGTTCTCTCTTTATCGCACACTATCTCTCAAACAGTGTGAATACCATTTTGACTCTAACGTAGGCCTATTGCCATTTTTTGTTCCCGTGTTATTTTAAATTTCTTATTTTTTTCCAATGCTCTTGTCATTTGAAATGAGTTGTTGAGACTAGAAATTTAGTCTATACAGTAATCCAATACTATTGCTATTCATATAGGAATTTTTCGTGGACGCGCTATCAAAAGAATCATACATTTATACAGTCAAGTCGAAGAAAAAAACGTTGATGAAGAAAGATGTTGGTAAGAGTATTTTTAATTGCGTGACATGGTCATTCATGGACGTTCACGAAATACAAAATGTACATTTACCTACCACGAATGACCACAAGCTCGGGCCTTAACATCATCCGTGAATACATTGTGTATTTCGTGAAGGTCTATTCTATTTTTATGCTTTATGCTTAGAGCTTCGCCAGCTCTAGTTCGTCTATTACATCCAGTCCTGTCCTGGATCTCTCATTATTTATTGTTCACGAAATATCACGGGATCGTCAAGTTAATGTCTGCAAATTATTATAATCGTATACACAGTATACACGAATCCACCCAGTCGGAGAGCGCTTGTCCATGACTCACCAGGAGTCTGAGACGACTCAAAGGATCATAACAACAATTTACTGTATATACACCGTCGATGACATTGAAATATATTTTTTCTCGTAATAAAAACACATAACGCCAGATGTATTTTATATTTTATATACTGTAGGATCATTTTTTTTCTCGAAAGAATGGATTAATAATTTTAGTCCTCTGACTCGTATCAAGGAGCTATTACCATACGTTACATTAGTACCATACGCAAACTCGGTTTGATGTCTTAATTTTTGCACGTTTTTCTTAGCTGCATTGCATGTACATTCATTGTGTCCCTAATTGATCGTCATTTTATTTTCACAGATTCTTCAATGGATGCTATCGATGCCTTTGCATTTCTTGAAGGTAAGACACGAGATATAGTTTTTGAAGGCTTTTTTGGGCCATCTGCCAACATTTTTTTTAATTTTAAATGTGGATGCCTTACTGTTCATACATTATATTTCAGGGACTCTGGATTAATACGGAAATTTAACTTTTAACTAAACACATGCGACGGCACGCGCGGGAGAGTTTTCTAATTTGTATAAAAAATATGCGCGTGGTTCCGATGGAACTTGAATTTGTAAATAAATCTCTTTGAATAATTTGTTTGACAGCTCATTTTACCAATATATCTTCGGTTTCATGAATTGTTGCTGACCTGTACGTCGCTTGCCAGCGGGATTTATTTTATGTTACCATACATTCCGAGTTTGCTGGGCGCCTTCTAGAAAAAAAAGGTTGACTTGACAGTATAATTATTCGATCCTGGGGTACTAGTAAAAGTGTGACCCTCACATATTGCCATAGCGACATGAATGGTGCAGAATGGTGATATTAACTACTGTGATCGGGAATATAAAAAAATGTATTTTTCAATGAAAATGTCATTCTTATACTTTTAAAGTTTAAAATTAGAAAGCTTAGTTAGTTGACACTAATTTTTTTTAAATATCAGTTAAAATTTGAAATCGATACTATTTTGAGTTATTAAATAACGCCAATACATGTACGTTGCTAAAACAAAAGATGGCTATACATTCGCGTCTATGCATTATTTACCACTCCACAAAAGGTTCTATTGTCAGTCGATTTGCCATCTCGAATATCCCTATCGACTCGCACTCATTGTCGGGTATCAAATTCCGTTCGTACGTCTCGTGTTTGCCGGGGCGTTTCGTCGAACCGACAGGATGCGGTGGAAGAGTTCTAGTTCTCTAGTGTGCTGTTGCTGCCAGCGAGCGCGCATTCTAGGAAGAAAAGAACAAAAAATCGCCGGTTCCTGTGCCCAGATCTTATCGGCCATTACACGGGCTTTATGCCGCGAGTGCAAGAGCCGCCTTTGCCATGTTGAAGGCCGCCTGTGGGGTGTGTCAGCTTCGGCCGCTAAACCTAAGAAGTCTGCGGACTTGTCTGGTTCTCCTGTGGATTTTGGCCATCTGCTTGGGTGGCCTTCTCCTGATGCTGGCCTCGCGTGACGGTGGTGCTACCGACAAGCCGAACGCCAGCGCGTCCGTACGTTCGGTCATCGCGGACAACGTCAATGACAGCACTGGTGACAGTGTGACCGAAATCGTGGTGAGTTGCAAACCTTTAAAAAGTTTAAGGAGAAATTTTTTTATGATTTTGTCAATTGTAATTTGATCGAGTCGAATCTTATTTTTTTCATTTTTAATTGTATAGAATGGAGATATAATAAGACAATGAAACATATTCTCTATTTATATTTTTGTGTTTCGTTCGATAATTTACTATTTTTGAAGTTCGCCACTTAGTCGACTGTCATTAATTCGGTTGACGTTAATCGTGTTGATTGACGATATAATCAGTTGCCTCTTATGAATGTTACTCTCTCAAGGAGGTTTTTGGTTGCGGCTATGAAGATGTGGATTTTTTATCTGTTTGGTTTTCAGATTCTTTCTGGCATTTCTGTTTTCTTTTCCTAGCTTTTCCAATACCAACATCTCTTCGCGAAATTACAATATTCCCCGAATTAAAATTTTGAAATTTGACCTATTTAGTTGACGTCTATTAAGATTCATTAAAAGAAGAAGAAAAAAACGAAAATGGAAAATAAACTTTCCTTTACTTCAACATCCCATTTGATGCTAATCAAAACCCAAACAATTTAATCAAAAAATTTAATACTGTACATAGTTGTATGTAAAATGACATTCTAATTGAATCGTCTGTTTCATGAATGTGTACTAACCTCACAGCCAGAAGCGGAAGAAGTACTCGACGTTGACACCGCCTCCCAGCTGACCGATTCGGCGCTGACCGACATCATCGAGAAAACACACCCACACCTGGCGCTCCGCTTCTGGTCCAGCCACCTGCGACGCACCTTCTTCTTCAACCGCTCCTGCGCCCTGCTCCCCAATGCGCTAACCGCCCACTACAGCAACACCCACTGGCAGACCCTGCGAACGACCGGCGGCACCACCTTCCACATCTACGGGGCTTACTTGGACGACCGCCCGCTGGTCGGCTACAACCCAGTGGTCCGACTGTTGGTCATGGCGGACAGCACTCGACCGCCCACCGTGCAGTGTCATTTCTGGTACGGCCATTCTAAACAGCCTGCCTTCTCCGAGCCGGCCACCTACGCCTACCTATGGCGTGATGTATGGGGTGGTTACGTCAATGGTTCCCTACAGCCGTATCTGGTATCGTGCGTCCTGCCGCTGCTGTCCCGCTGGCCGCCCATCACCTTCCATGTGCCAGAGGTGGTATCGTTGGTGGAACGGCCGTGTCAGAACGCCACCAATATGGTACGGGTGAGCAACCTGCGACCGAAGAAGGGGGAACGGGCGGGCGGCATCGCTGTGTGCGTCAAAGGGATGAGTCTCCGGCGGGACGTTTCCGCGCAGATGGTTGAGTGGTTGGAGCTGTTGAAGCTGCTGGGGTGTCGGAGGGTGTTCCTGTACGAGCTGGTCGTGCATAGAAATGTCTCTAAGGTTTGTTTGAATTAAGTTTTGACCTATTTATATTTCCATCGCCGCATCGCTCAATTAGCATGCAACAATTAATGAACATTTGTCCAATGCCGCTAATTCGTTCAACATTTCGCAGGTACTGCGCCACTACGAGGCGGAAGGCTTTGTGGACCTGCGACGTCTGACGCTGCCCGGCCCGTTGCCCAACGTCCCCGACCTGTATGACCTATTTCTACGGCTGGACGTCAACTCCAAACGCCGCAACGAGATGATTCCCTACAACGACTGCCTCTACCGCAACCTCTACCTATATGACCACCTGGTCCTGCTGGACCTGGACGAGATGATCGTGCCGGCCGCCGATGTGGACAATTGGCCAGACACGGTGAAGGTACTGACCGCTCGGAGCGGTGGCCGGATAGCGGCCTACTGCGCTCGTAACCTCTACTTCTTCAACCGGACCAGCGACGCCGAGTCCCTCCGCGAGAACATACCCGCCTACCTGCCCATGCTCAACACCATCTATCGCGCCACCAACTTCACCAAGCGAAGCCAGTACGTCAAATGCTTTCATCAGGTTCGGCGGGTCTTGGCTCTGCACAATCATTACCCGCTGCTGTGCCTGAGCGGCGATCGCTGTCGGGTTAAAGACGTGGATGAGGGCACGCTGCGGCTGCACCATTACCGGAAGGAATGCGTGCGCGAACTGCGGGCCACCTGCAAACGGGAGTTCTCCAAACCCGTACGGGACACGACGGTCTGGATGTACAAGGACGAGCTGGTGAATAACACCAAGGCGGTGTTAAGGAAGTTATTATTTTTGAAAAAGGCCGGTACCAGGTTAAAGACACAACATACAACGTGATAAAAGAAATAATTCTAGTTTATTTCTAGTTTATACAACGTGATACCATTGTATTGTGGAGGTGACAAATAATATAGAAAGCTTCAACGTTTGTTTATTTCATTTTTCATTTTACTTATTTAAATCAAATCACTCATACATGCACTTTATAGGCAAACACTCGTAAGCTTTTTTTAAAGTTATTTTTGTTCCCATGATTATTTTTTAAAGTTTTTAATTGAAAATAATTCTGTATCAAAATAAAGCAAGAAAAAAGTTGATTTTTTACTTTTTTAAGATTAGCATTTTCAGTTGTTCTGTGGCATGAAATGATTTATTGTAATTTTGCAGGCCATAATCATAATCAAAATTGCCGCAATTCACCCGCACTAGCGGTTCTTATGTGAATTGAGGTCGTTGACCACTTACCAGGGAGGTCATTGACCTCCACAGTAGCGATAAATAATATAATTGGTGCTGCCATCTAGTGGCGATAAGGTAAACGTTTTCCTTAAGATCTTACTGCGGGGACCGCTTACTGGCATTGGATCTTTATTCGCATCTAAGAAACGTACATTAATCAGGAATGATTTTAATGAATATCTGTCAAAAGATATTGTTCATTTTTGCAAGTTGTAGTTTTCGAATTAAAATTACTTTTTTGAAACAATGTATGTGCTTTAAAATATTTTAAATACATGTTCGGGTACTTGGCTACTGTGTTTTTGTGATCGCAGTAGTGTTTCTTGATCACGACAAGATGACTGGGTGAAAACTGTAAATTTACTGTATGAAGTTAGACAGGTGACTAGCATAATGGCTGTACCAGATGAACTCAGTAAGTACAATATTTAATTATATTTCAGTAAAACAAATGGTCATATCTGTCGCGTTGCAAACTAAATAATAGTATCTTTAGCTGTTGAACTTTTCGGATCTGGATTTAACACAGTATGTGGGAAGATACACAGTTGTTTTGTCGGGGGGCCCTAGCTTGCCGGCTAGCGCAAGCCTAGGCGCCCCCTGGACAATGCCTCGCTTCAAAAATAATAATCATAATAATTGAGTAACCTTCAGCCAGATCAGGAAACAATAACCTGAAAAGACAGACAAAGTAATTTTATTTGGAGAATCGTGTTCACCAAATAAACAAAATTTAATTTCCCGTATTTGTACGTGGACTACGACCCAGCCCCTAGCAGGCCAGGCCACTCTTGCAAATAAATGCAATTGTGTGGAATACTGTGCACATTTTTTTTATTGTAATTTTACCTATTCTCTAGCACTCTTGGAGCGAGTATTTCTTCGTGTTGGGTCTGCGGAAACCGACGAGCAACTTCAAAATGCCGTTGCCAAGTTTCTTCTGCCCGTGTTGCTGAAGCTGTCGAGCCAGCAGGAAGGGGTCAGAAAAAAGGTTCGCTCATTGAAATAACCCTTTAGTTTAATTGACAATTTGTCAGGCTCGAATCACCAATTGACATATCGCCTATATTAGGTGTTTGATATCATTTTTTCTTTATTTCATGCTAAATTTAGTATTAAGTTGTATTTTTGACCTCTCGCGACCCCATCATTTGTTCAGGTGATGGAATTGTTGGTTCACATCAACAAACGAATCAAGTGTCGTCCGAAAATCCAGCTTCCTGTCGAGTCTCTTCTGTTGCAGTACCAGGATCCTGTGGCGACCTCTTTTGTTACGGTAACTATTTTTTTAGTCAATTTTAGGTTATGGTGTTACTACATGTATTCGTTCACAGTTACGTGTTCTTAAAATGGTGCGAATATGTAGATTATTTTTGGTGTTGTGCCTGCTGGTTTTGTTCGCACGTATAACGTACATAACCTCCTCCTGATAGAGAGATAATTATTTTAAATTGAATATTTATCATTCCTCGGTCTTTCATCCCGTAGAATTTCACCATAATCTACATTAAAATGGGATTTCCGAGGCTGGATATCGAGAAACAGTCGGAGCTGTTGTCGATCCTTCTGACCAGTATCGACGGCAAGCCCCAATCTCATCAGGACAGGTAAACCGGCGCTGCGATCCATTTCGCGAATGAACATTTTTGGTCATAGGTGGTGTGCGCGGCTCGACGGTTAATTATTTTTGTAACACTCCTTTACTCGATCGTTCCAGTTTGCTGCTGATGATGATGCCGGTGCTGGGACACGTCAAGATTCCCAGCGACGCCGAGAAGCGCAAGGGAATGTTCGGTCTGCACGAGAAACCGAAAGTAGCGCAACTTCTGCTGGAGTTCATGCTCGACGTGCTGCTGTTGCCCTACGGGTAAGTGTCGCCCTTCGAGCAACTTGTCTCAACAACAACCTATTCAGAAGGCAACATGGGCTTTGGCGCGGGGGAAATAATTCGTTTTCGAATGCAGATACATTTTTAAAACTTGCTTGGCAGCAATAGCGATTGCATGAGAATCATTGGGTTGCCCCGGATTCGGACTTTCTGAAATTCATCTTCATTTTTAAACTTCTAACACTTGACGTTGTTTTGTCAATTTTTGGCAATTTTGCCTAGTCTTGGGTTCATATTTATGTAGGGGTCTTTAACAGGTACCTGACATCGTACAGACACGGGTCATACGTATTTTTTTTTTTTAACCTTTTTTTTATTTCAAAATTGTACCCCCTCGCGTCGCTGCGGCGATATATGAGGGGCACATTCCAGTACCACAGAATCGAATAAACGAAAGCCTGCGCCGGGAATCGAACCCGGGACCACCCGCTTTGTAGTCTATGGCCATAGCCACTGAACCACGGAGGCCGCACTTGTCTTTACTTAATTCCGAATTCCCAATGAAAGCGCGGGTGCGAATTTCTCTTGCGGAAAAATTTCAGAGGTGTCAGTCAGCTGAGATCAGTATTTTGTTTCTGCGGTATGTTCTTAGCTACATAAATATTTTTTTTGTTTTCCGGCAAGCGTAGTCCGTTGCCCGCTGCGCCACCTAGCGCCCCGGACGCACCACCGGTGCCGACTCCTTTTGCCGTGCCCGGGCTCAGCGAGAATGCTTACAAGCGGGTGACTTGCGACACCCCGCTCACCCCGGAGGAGCTGGAGAAGGTAAGACCCGATTTGCTTGAATCTTGATTTTTTGTTCCCGCTTTTGTATTTCGTGGGTTCTTTTAGTTTATTTTTAGTTAAAATTAACTGTTAAATTTTATTGAATGTACTTCTGTTCTTTGTTTTTAGTTAAACATACGAGGAACTTTATTTTCCAAAATTTAGTTTAATTTTGGTGTTGGTGTTGGTGAAGAAATGCTCCATGTTTGCGTATGTCAATGCGCAATTTGTGTTTCTAGGCCAAAATGGGGATCGTCAAGTTTCTCGGCGGTGGATTTTTGCCCGAGGAAGATGCGGTTATCCACTTGATTGTGGCTTCGTCGGACACCAGACACAGGTAAGACCTAAAA
The DNA here is from genome assembly GCA_033995665.1 of Melogona broelemanni. Lineage (NCBI taxonomy): Eukaryota > Metazoa > Arthropoda > Diplopoda > Chordeumatida > Chordeumatidae > Melogona > Melogona broelemanni. Next base: position 5,629 of record JAUJYS010002905.1, on the reverse strand, counting down.
TCCTTGTTTTTGTCACCAAGTAACCATGACATAAATTGACAAAATTGTTTGAAAGTGTAACTATTCTAGAAACACATTTTAATTTGTTAATTATTTTTTCCAGTGTTGTGAATGCGGCTGAGTTGGAATTGCGTCGATCAGTTGGGTGGGTATACCAAACTTTGTTTCATGATTTCTCATTTGATTTTGAAGGGGAAATTTGCATTAACCGTCTTTTTTAATGTCCTTTTTCCAGATCCAACGAGTACAGCACCAACATTATTAATAAACTGTACGCCATGTTTCTCGGTACCATCACCGTGAAAGATCAGGTAACTCCTAAAAAAATTCTTTAGAATGTCACTGTAATTTTCAAAATGTATTTGCGTCATCAGCTACAGGCGCATGTTCCTATCCCGCGTTTCAGAAACCGGCGATCAAGCCTGAGAATAAACGCTCGGCGGCTAACCCGCGCATTCGAATGAAGATCTTGCCTCATCTGTTGAAGTCGCGCGAAGCTGCCACCTGCTTTCCGGCGTGCATTCAGGTTCGATTGGCCGCAAAAAAATTGTTACAACCTTGAAACATTGCTGCTGTAGATGAAATAAAAACTGTCCTTTAGGTTGACAGTCGCTGTTTGGATTGAATTTGAGTTTGGAAATTGAATTGGCGACACTTTCACGTATTCCAGATGGTGTTTGACTGTTTATACGGAACGAACACCAATGCCAAATTGAAAATAATGGCCGTCCAGTTTGTGCATCACATCTGTCAACAGTAAGTCAATTCTTAAATGTCGAATAATTAAAATGTCAATAAAATCATTCCTTTAATTTTAATTCTAAATTCAGTTCAGCAGTCTTCCTGATTGATTTTCCTGCATCAATCTGAACTGCCAGGATAACATTTTTCACTTAATGAATTCTTTTTTTTTTAGCTGCAGCGACGCTAGATTGTCGCCGATCGGACCAATTTTGATGTCGGGAATGCTGAAGCTGATCAATTCGGCAACCGATGTTCGTTATTATTATTAGTACTCGCTAAATAGACACCTTTGATGTTGTACTTTAGTGATTTGCCTATGTAAGCAGATTGCCTGTGTCACCAAAATAATTGTGCTGGTGGTTCTAATGTGTCCGTTTTGCGTTGTAGGAACCGAAATTAAGAAGCATTGCCTACGTTGCCATCGGGAAATTGGGTAGCAAATTGCCTCAGTTGGTGACCAAGGACCTGGTTTTGGTTCAGAAATTCTTCGATTCCATGTCTGTTGTAAGTATATAATTGTATTCGTTGTTCTTGCTTTTTATTTTTATTACATCGATTTACTGACGCACTTTTTATCGATTTTTGGTGACCAGGAAAATCAAGACACCAAGTTGGCCATCCAGGAAGCGCTGTCGGTGATGAGACACGCCTTCACCAAATTGGATGCGGCCAATCTGAAGATGATGCACGCCCTTCTCGCCGCAAATATGGAAAAGGCAAGTGTTAAGCGCTGTTAAACGAATAGCGAATTAGATTGCAATTGTCTCCGATCAAATTTCCAATTTATATTTCTATATTTCGTGACGTCTAGCCGGAACCACAGGTCCGCTTAATCGCTGTCCAGTACGTGGCCAGCGTGTTTCCGACCAGCGATATTCCGTCACGCTACCTCTTGCTTTTGGCTGCCGGCGACTCGTGAGTATAAAATTGAATCCTTTTTAATTTGGCTCATACTTTCGGAATCTCACGATAATCACAACCCTTAATAGATCTTGCAGCAATTATTTTCAAACCGGGTATCTTTTAGATAACCATTATTTGCCATTGGATTGTTCCTTTTCTGTCCTCCATTTTTTTATTTTTCAATTAGTAACTTTGGTTACTGGCTTAATTTTTCTTTCAATTTGGGTTCCAGAAAGGAGGAAGTGTACGCCGAAGCAGCTAAGGCCTTGCAGACGGTTCCGACCAAGAGTCAAGGAGCCGCTAAATCGAATACCGATTCCATCACCTTTCCACCGTTCACCGAGATTGTCTGCTACATTAGTGAGAAGGTACCCGATCCCGTTTGAATCTTTTGACCCTGTTAGACTCCACTTTTGATTCCGTTCGCCCTTGTTCATTCTGCTTGATCTTTGCCTCAATTACTTTTTTTTTTGTTTGGTTCATTGGTCATCTGTAGGCTGAGACCCGGATGAAATCGAAGCAGTACTACACCGTCGGTTCTCACAAACTGCCGTTCTCTCCGGCGACCTGCACAGAGGTGAGCAGACATGTTCATATACGCTAAAAAAAATTCAAGATTAATTATCCCGGGAAATAGTTGTTTAAAAAAATTCAGCAATTATTTATTTGGAAAATTGTTGGTGCTGATATTGCTATCTCTTGTTTGAAGGCTATGACGTACATGCGACTGTGCCTGGTACACAGTGCCGGACTGCAGCCGAGTTTGGAACAGGAGATGCGGGAGCAGGCTCCGACTCTGTCCAAGTACGTCGGGCAGCTGCTGAAAGAGCAGCCGAGAGAGAAGGGTGCTATCCAGCTCTACATCGATTTCATCCGGCAGTTCCTGTCCGTCATTAATGGTAACGAATTTTTCGATTGTGCCAACCTTACCTCAACTGCTATTAAAAAGTGTGGATGGCGATTATTTATTCTAGCTTGTCAGAGTGGTGTTCATGCTATTAAATTGTGTGTTGATAGGCACGGCATCCATGTACTATCTCCTGGAAATTGTGGCCGTGGCTCCGAAGATTTTGGCCGCGCATGTGGTGCCTCAACTCGAATGGATCAAGGTAACATATTTTCTACGGAAAACTGTGACCTACGTTTTTGAATAAAATGATCTATTTTAGTGATAACTTGGTTTGTACAGTATTTATTTTAATTTCGCTTTTAATATAAATATTTTTTTCGTTTCTTTCGTTTTTTTTTTCGTTTTGCGTAAAAATTCGTTTTTAATAACACAAGTTTTGATTGATGTCATTAAAAAAAATGATTGTTCTATTCCGTGATCAAGGGCCTCGTGTTTTCCACCAAAGAAGAAATGAGGTTCAACGCCAGCCAGTTGTTTGCCATTGTGGTGGCGCACGGACTCGATGCGGACAAGAAAGTGGCCGTCATGCAAGATTTAACCAAGTGCCTGCACGATAAGGCAAGTGTCGGAACTATTTAAAAAAAGAAGCACAAAATATATTTTCTGGTAACATCGGCGCCACCAATCCATATATCTTTTTCTATTAATTAGCTGTTGGAGAAGCAACATGGCGCTGCGCTGGCCTTGGGCTTCCTGTTGGGTCGGATGGCTTTCCTGAACGGCAAGAAGATGGGCGAAAACGTTCTCGAAAAGATTGTCCACGGTGTTCAAGCTGTTAAGGATTTGGGTAATTTTTTTTTAAATTGTTTTAAAAGCTATTGAATATTTCAGAAATTTGAATCTTAAGTCTACCGATGATGTTGTAATGATACCAATTAATAAACAAAAAAATTAGTCAAAGGTCAAATGATATCCCATTGGTAGCGAAAGAGTTAAAAGTATTTTTAATTTGTGACTTCCCTTATATAACCTTTTTTTTCCAAAATATAAATAAAACTTATGTTCGAATTTCGCCATGTCTTTAGCTGGCCTGTTGACGAATCCCCAAGCATTGCTGGTGTCTGCCGCCTGCACCGCGCTGGGAGAAATTGGACGTAACGGCGTGTTGCCCTTGCCCGACGACGGTGAGGAAGGCGAGGTGTCCAAATTATCCATTGTCAAGGCGCTCAAGGACATTGTCAAGTCGAATAAGCATACGGCCAAGGTAGAAACCATTTTTTTTAATCCCGCGCGCGTTTTAGATTTTGAATGCCTCGAAATACGTATTTGCAATTCGTCGATTGTTTTTTCGTGTAGCACCAAGAAAAGGCTGCGTTGGCAGCCAGTTACCTGTGCGTCGGGGATGCCAAGTTCCCTCACACGCGGGTGGTGATTGAAGGATTCCTGGAAAGTGGACGCGAGGTATGTTACTGCTTCTTGCCATCGAAAGCGTTCCTATTATTTCCAAAATTTTGTCTGAGCCTTTCTAGTGTTTAGACCATATTTGTTTTGTGAAATTCGGGCTACAACATATTCTCTTAAAAATGAATCAATGATCAAAAAACTTGGGATTGGTCCTTCAAGTCGTAAGACTCTTCGTCGCCCAGTCGGTTTTGTAATTGACAGGTACCCCTCAGACCTTTCCTAAACGTTACGTAAGATACAGGTGATTTTTGTTAATTTAGCAAAAAAAATTGTTTTTTTGGAAAAGAACAATATAAATACGCTAAAAATATATATGTGGTCGCACCGGTGTGTGACACCCCTATATTGGAATCGAATGAAATTGTTGACCCATTAATAATTATATTTTGTGTGCTTATAGGCCAATACCGTCGATTTGGCGTTCACCATTGGCGAGGCCCTTGCCTGGTGTGCTCTGGGATCGCTCGCTCCGGTGGCTCGAGATTTTTGGTCCACCTCGGAAGAAGATTTCATCGTAAGCGTTTTAGGTTCTTTCGACCTTCTCGTTTTTCTTTTGATGGCCAGACAAATTTAATGTTGTCTTTTGGTTCGTCGACAGGCTCTCAAGAAGAAGAAGAGTTCCGGCTCCCTCGAGCACCTGCCCTTCCTGCTACAGGAGATCCCGACGAAATATGCGACCAGTCAGAATCCGAACGTTAGACAGGTACCACTGCGTTTGGTTCTTAATTTCCATCTGATTAATGCGCCTATTTCTTATTGCCTCTGTTACAATTGATATCCGGTGGAATTTGTTTTATAATTTTGGAGATAGTAAAATTGCATCTGCTGCATAAGTTACCTCTTTTTTTGCTCTATTCGACTCAGGCTTCCTGCGTATGGCTATTGTCTCTGCTGAAGCAGTGCAAGGATTATCCAGCAGTGAAGGAGAAGCTTGAAGAGCTTCAGACCGTCTTTACCAACCTCTTGTCGGAGAGCAATGGCACGTTCGGTTTTTTTTTCCACAATTTCGTATATAGATGTAACTGTGGATGCGATACGATAAATGTGTTTATACCCTTACAGAAATAACTCAGGATTCTGCTTCCAAGGGATTGGGTTTGATCTACGAATATTGCGAGGAGCAACAGCGAAGCAAGCTCGTCGCCGTGCTGGTGGACACTCTGATGAGCGGACGAAGGCAAGTGGTGAAACTCGAGCGTGTGCCTTCAGCTCTTGTTCGATTGGGCGAGAAAACATGGTCATTCTTTTTTTATTCTGCTGACAGACAAACTCAACATGTGACTGGAGACACCAAGATTTTCGAAGAGGGCACGCTAGGAAGTAATCCTCAAGGGTTAGTGTGACTTAGTAAAATTCACTTTACGTTCGATTTTTTTTTATCGGCTTCTTGTTTTTATCGTATTCATGTTTCGACTATATATTTTTACGGTAGTGGCGGTTTGTCTACCTACAAGGAACTGTGCTCGTTGGCCTCTGACGTAAGCCAACCGGATCTGGTGTACAAGTTCATGAATTTGGCCAACCATAATGCCATTTGGAATTCTAAGAAGGTAACTTTTCATTGCAGACGTTTACCTGCAATTTTATTGGCTGTTCAAAAATCCGCACCCCGTCGCGATTTTTTTTTTTTTTTAATTAACCGTAGCGCCTAGTGCACTACAGGAATAC
>JAUJYS010002904.1:0-13932 GCA_033995665.1 Melogona broelemanni | reverse complement strand
GGAAGAAAGGGCATTGGATGGGGGGAGGGCAATTGAGGGGAGGGGGGGTGGAAGCATGCGGCCCTTTGGTTTTCAGCGGCCGCCGCTGGTTACTGTCGGGAATATATATCATCAGGAGATTCTGTGCCCCTCATGTTGCTTAGGTAATATATGAGAGGCATGTTATTATCATGCATTCGATTCGAAAATAATTAAATTCGGCAGCCATTGATTCAAACTCACGTGTCTCTACACCAGGCTGTACCTGGTTAAGACACCACAGACTGCAACGGTGTCAGAGCAACTAACTGATCAAGCTACCAATTTCTTATCAAAGAAAGATGGCGGCGACAGATAAGATTGACCTAGCGAATTCGAGGTGCACTCGCAAACAATGGTCGCCACGGTTGATTGCAATGACCCCTAAAAAGGGTGAATCGTCGATCAGCTGTTTGAAGGCGGGGAGGGGGTGTATCAAAGACTCTAGCTGACGTCGCTTGTCAGATAAAAAAAAGTAACGGACGTGACCTCTGCTAAGAGGAGGCCTCCCCCCTCACCATCTCCTACCCCCTTCTCTCCACCTTGTTACACGAGTAAACAGCCATACTAAGCCATACTATACACGAGTAATTTTCGCACGGTGTGCGCTCATTTATTTATAGCGATGACACGGTTCACATCTTAGTAACAACGATTTGATTTGCAGACAGATATATAGAAGATGACGTGGAATGCGATCACGCACAAAAACGATCATTCACAGAAAAACAAAAAACAAAAACGGCAAGGGGTTATCTCGCTAAAACTGTGATTATAATATCCATTTTAATTGTTAGGTACTGCTCATTACCAGCTTTAATTAGGCTTGATTGAGGGCCCGTCATCGCGTGTAAGCGATTCGAATGGCCACGAGCTCGCAAGTTTAACAGTTTACGACGTTTGTTTTTAGATGAAGCGTGAATCACGTCATTTCTACTAGTATACACATGTACAAGGTATAACTTGAAACTTCGTACCTCGAGTACTGTGTTTGATGTTCGAACACTTTGTAGCCCTTTAGCTGGCCAGCCCGTATCTGCTACTTTTTTACATTAAAAAGATATAAATTAAAAATTAAATACTATATTTCTTATATATTATTATATATTTACAAATATTATATTTTTATAGTGCATATTCATATTTATAATATTGGTTAATACACCAATACATGATAAATTTAACAAAAAAATAAAAATAAATAAAAATCTGAAATTGAAAACTCAATTGGCCGGTTAAAGGGTTAAGAATGAATGTTTTTACGCGAATATTTTTTTTAGCTTTTGACCTTGGTTAAGAATAGACATGATCCGTTGCCGGATGATATCAATTTAGTCACACGATACCCACATCTTGATTTCCTTAAAAGTACAAACGTATTTAGTTCGTACGTAAATAAAATATAACTTTTTTAGTTTGTAGACCATCGCACCAGAAGTCGTTTGCTTTTCCGACTAGTTTATGGCGAGTCGTTCATACTTGCATACTGCGTATATTCACTTTAATCAAAATTTGTAAATTTCTTAGCATTTTTATGCCTGCCAATATAAATAACGGAAGCCCGAAAAATGCAACGCACTGGAATCACGAAATACTTAACACTGATCACGAAAAGACGCTATAATTCTTTAGCGAAGGTCAAACTTCAGCATGAATTTAGGCATCATTTTGGGAGTCAAAAGTCAGGTGGAAATCAGTAGACATCGTTGTTCAATGTCATTCCATTCGCCAATTTATTATTCTATCCGTTTGAAAAAGAATCCCTACCGCGATTACAGACACGCCATGCCATTTTGGCCAAAACTCTTCACACCACTAGCATTATGATCTAATAAGGTATCAAACCAGAGTTATTTCTATGCGATATCTTCCTCTGACCCGGTGTGAATTACTACGAAATGAGCTGTCAGCGATATAATACTCTGATCATTGTGTTCAGCACAAATATAGTTTAATATTACTTAATGTATATTTTTTTAATTAAAAATTTCCGTTTGATGCACCATTGAGCGAAAATATACTATTTTATATTTACGAATAAATGGATAAAAAAATATATTAAACAATTAAAAATAATATGAAACAATTAAATAATAATGCCAATAAAAATATGTTAATGATTTCAAGCTTTATATTCTTCTCATATTCTCAAACAAAATTACTGCAATATATTCATGCAAGTGATATATTAAAGTATTTATGAAGATTTGCATCACCCGATATATCAATTGTTGTTTGTTAGTCTCTCTGAATAGGGTTTGTTTCAGACAAATACGATACTGAAAATTTTATTGAACCAACGTGCTCGCTCGCCGACCAGCGGATCTGGGTTCGATTCCCTGTGCAGCCGATCGTTGGATTGGCTCGTAGTACTGCGCGGAGGCAGACCACCTCTGTATTCTGCCAATAAAAACACAGGTGTCGGAGGATCGAGGGTCGGGGTCCGGATACGACACGCTGCTGTTAACAAACCAGTCCCACGACTAACCAACACAACATTTCCTTCGCCATAGGCCCCCCAAGGGGCTGCTTGCGGGTTCAACTTGTAATTTTTTTTATAAAAAACGCTTGAAACGATACTTCAGATTTGTACTAAAAAATTAGTGGAAACGTTTTCACTTGACTGGAACTTACAAATAAGTTTATGAAGTTTAATTTTATGAACTTAACAAATAAATTGCAGGGTAATTAAAGATTAAAGAGCCCCAAGGGGCTGCTTGCGGGTTAAAATTGTAAACGACAGTTTTTCAAAGTTTCCAAACAGAAAGACTGGACGCAGTTGATTAACGAATTCTGCCCAGCAGATCCGGATAGCAAACTCAGATACCCTAGACATAAATATTTGGCTAATAGGTCTCAGTGCGAGTCCACAATAAACTTACGTTCATTTACCACGTGACGTTCCAGGCACGACCGCATGAATAAATATGTCCGAATCAGCTAAATTTATATCCCCAGTTGCCCGTATGACCAACCACGGTGGCAGTGATGAGAATGTATACAAAAGTCTATTCATGGCTGCAATAATTCTGAACACGGAGTCAGCATCTTCGGTTACCGGAGAATAAGAAGAAGAAAAAATGAGTTTCACGCAACGGCCTTGCTTTTTTTTATTTAATAAGACACGCACGCGTTGAGAACGGCCAAAAACAGAAACGTGAAGAAAGGGGAGAAAAAAATATTACTTACAGAACGTATATGCACGTATGCGGACCTGCTGTACCTGTACACCTGTCAGTTCGTGATGACTAAATTTTGAAAACAAAATAAATAGTAAACGAAACGTTTGTGAATTCATTAACCATATTCGACCCCTCCCCCTTTCTAGTCGTGGTCGAAGGCGTTCGTAGTGTTTCTTTGTAGCCGCGCGCGGCAATTACTTGCCATAAATCACACGTTGGGGGGGGGGGGGCTTGCACGAACAAATTATAACTTTATGATATCATTTGCATGAAATACGGGTCTAATAGTGATCAAGTCCATAAAAAAGCGTGTTCAACAATGCGCGCGGCGCGGTTATTACCGGTATGTTTGAATATACTTTCATTTATTATACACCGCGCGAGTACGAGAGTATTATACGCAAAATAACTCGCGTACATAATTAATAATGGAAATCTCGTATGCAGTGGTCACCAAAAAAAAAATGTTATTAAAATTAGAAAGCCTCTCGCACTTGCGCTGAAACATAAATAAGCGTCGTGATTCGTGTTTATTTTTGATATGTTTTCGTATTTCCGTTTTCACAAATATGTTTTTAAAAAATCTTCGAACTTCTCTCGTGCTTCTGGTGTGTTATTAAATAGAAATTGCCGTAGTTTGAAAACGAGAACTCTGTCTTTGTGCAATTATTGGCGACCTTCGAGTCTCACTCATTCGATAAAAAATACGTGCATAAGTAATGTGTTTAAAAATAACTAATGTGAACATGGCTTTTTTTTTTTTTAAAGTAGTTGGCGAATAACAATTTCGTTTCCAATTTAATAATTTGGTTATTAAATTCGTAATTAAACATACAAAAAAAAACCCCAGAAAATATCGCCTTCGCATAGACAGTATCTTCCCAAACCTCGACTCGATGACAATTCGTGAACGTTTAACACATGAAGAAATAATTATTAAAAATGAACAATATATCGAAAAGAAGCAAGCATCTTTAACTTAGCATTTTCAATTAATTTGTCAAATAATCATTTTTATTGCATAAAAAATTATTTACAGATGCAATCTTTTGAACCTAAAATAAATAAATTAAACGAACGGGGATCATGTTCCGGAACAGCGCAGAAAAATGAAGACATTCGTTTAAACTCAAGGACGCTCAAAATGTTTAAAATAAATTGCTGTTACAATTCCGATAAAGAATTGTTTCATCATATCCCCTAATTAAGGGTTACGAAGTTTTAAACAGTTACGAATACGTCAGTTCATTTTCACTGAAGAGTACAGAATTCCATTAATTATTTGGGCGGGGATAATTTCACACCATATACCATAGAGCACCACTTCCAAACTACGAACATACGTACGAGTCTCATCCTAGCACACGTGCCTCTAGCGATTAAAACATCTTAAAATTGTGTCAAGGATCTTGAGCCAGCGTGGAGAGAGATAGAGTATTCCATGCGCGAAGAAAAGAGGCACTGCGTCGGTGTCCAATCTGTATTTCTGTTCCTTACTGTGGCACCCTCCTAGCCCGCTCGTCGCTTCACCGATGACGAACGTGTCGGGCATTAAAAAAAAACAAAAAACGGTTAGACGCAAATTAATCACAGAAAAAAAACCTCTCGACTAATTGTTAATCCTAGAGAAAGGAACTTGCCGTCCTAAAATAGAGAAACAAAAGCAAAAAAAAATATATATAATGCGAAAGGTACGTAGGCGGATGGTGGGTGAGGGGGCGCCGCGATGAATGTGTAATTTAACTTATTCAACTACTGGACATGCTAGACAAGCTCGTATGAAGTTGAATATGTCAGAAACGACTGCTTGCGCGGATTCTGTAATTTGTTAAACTCGCAGGTGTCATTTGCATGTGCGGAGACCACCCGTTGACTGTCCAAGCCACCTGCTGACCGTCCAACCAACCACCGTAAATTTTGTGGCAAGAAACTAACCAAAAAATGAAATATCTTACTTTCCAGTGCAGTTCATGGGGGCGGTAATAAATGGCGGTACTAAATTGCAGAAAATGGCTAGTAATAAATAAAACTGATCAAATTTTTGCGAGAGATTATAAATAAAAAATATAGTATAATATATTTAGAGAAGAGTTGCCGAGAAATGCTTGATTTGAAATTAAATTGAAGAAAATATTTATGTTGAAATCAATCAATTAAAAGACAGTGTCACAAATTTTCTATAAATGATATGTCAAGCTTTTTTAATTTGTTTATCATACTTGTCTAATTTTGCGAGAAAGAACGAAAATCAAAGAATATTTTCCCGTAAAAACCACGTAATAAATCCCGTAGAAACGGTACTTCTCACTGAAATTGTTTCCAGAGGTCGAAGGCGGCGGGGTTTTTCCCTAATAGGGGGTTTTCCCCGCCGCCATCCCCACCCACCCCACCCAGCATTTTTAAGTAAATATTGAATATAAATGATGTGTGATTAAAACAAAGATCTGCAACGTGTTAGTTTCGTGACAAGCGTGATATATCAGCAACAAACCTACCGGAAATCCCCACTATAGGATATAAGGATTTGTTTTAACGTGATGATGATTGAAACGGTATGAAGTATCGCCGCTGACCTATACCTGTAGAAATCTACCTGTCGGTGGACAGACGTTTGGGTTTGATGTGATAAATATATTTTTTCTCACCCGGACACTACCCCCGAGCATAACTTGATATAATAATAACCTTGGACGGTTCGAGGAAAATAAGTTTCACTAAATTGTTTTCGCTTACGCGGTTAGCCCATACATCACGCGGCAAATTTGTCGCTGTGTGGAGAAAAGCCGATAACATCACGTTCTCTCCATTCACCCCGTCCCCTCCCGATAAACGCTTGGCGTAAAATATACGCTTAAAAATACCACCTGTTTTCACCCAATGGCCGCCCGCGTGCGCGCGCGCCCACCCGAGAAGCTGTATGACAATGTGATTTACCGTCTACTTGTCTTTGAGCATTACTATGAAGAGTAAATCTTGGAGCGACCTCCAAAAATATGGCCGACTCGTAGGCATCCGCGCGTACCTGCCCAATTGGTGTATTGCTTCGGGATGAAATCTGCCATTCTTGTTATTCTAATAATACTTGAAACCACTATGCTTTCATTAAAAAAAAATGTACGTACCAATAGCTCAGTGGGTATGGCAACATCCTACGAAGCTGACGGTCCCGGGTTCGGTTAAAAATTGTAATTATTCGTTATGTAATTATGTGTGATTGTAATTATTCGTTAGCCTGAGGTACTGGCGTCACACCTGAGCTTCCATTAGGGAATCCAGAGCTTAGGGGTGGATCCTGCAGCCTGGCTATTCCAGTTGCCATTCACCATCCCTTCCCTTCCCTGCCCCTCACATATCTCCACAGAGACACGAGGGTGCAGTAATCCTGTAGTGCACTAGGCACTACGGTGATTAAAATAAAAAAATAAATAAAAAATGTATTCTGCACTTACTCAAACATTGTTTGAAGTTACAAAGAAGATAAAACGCTTGTATATTACTGGGATTTAAGTTTCAGGAAATAGACTAGTATATGGACTATAAAATGCAAAAAACGAATTTAATTTGTAAAGAAATATATGTTGAATACAATAATTTATTCGTTCATGCATGTGTTACACTTTGGTTTGTTTTTCCGTACACCTTAATGTCAAAACTGGAAGGTTGTGTTATCTTGATTCCAAAAGCATCGTTATAAGGTGTATGATGTAAGAATTTTAATTTTACTTTATATGAATGCACTATTCAAACTTTTACTTTATAGCATTAGCAGTACGATAAAATAAAAGTTTGAATCGTGCATTCAACGAAATTAAAAAGGGAAAGAAGCGCAATGTTATTTATCTTTGTTATGGTGTGATGAAAATGAATCTCACCGATGTTCCTCAAGGGCTTAAATGTGATTTACTGAGGCGTCATTTTACGCAATACAGCGTCGTATAATCACACGCACAATAATTCGCAAGGGTAGCATGGATATCATCCAAACATGCTATTAGAGAAACTATGCGTGGAGGTTGTAAAAATAAATGCGCGAAAAGATGCGTGAATGTGAATGTTGTAAAATAAATTGTTGAGCATCTGACCCTGAGCAGTATTTCAATTTGAATAATATGGTTGCCAATTATCGCAATGAAGAAATAAATCCAAGAGCAGTTACGAGATGAGTGCATGAAAAATAAATGGTGCTGAATCCAGCAGTTCAAAATAATCAAGAGGTAATTTTTTAGAAATTCAAATTCTTTATTTTATGTCAATCGAAAACCGATTCAATGAAGCTCTTGCCATGATGCAAAATCTGCAATAAACTCTAAATCTCCAAATTCATGTTATGACCTGCTCCACGCCATCCGATCATCGATATGTTGTAATAATATATCGATAAATTACGTGCAATTAATCTCTCATTATTTTTACAGACAAACAACGTTAGACGATTCGAATTTTCGCAACGTTCTTCACCAAAGATAAGATGTTTGCCTCCAAGTCTCCACTAGCCGAGAATCGACCAACATCAGTGATGGGACTGCTGTTTCTGTTCACCACTGCCATAAGCCTGATGTGCTGCGACGCCTGCCAGTATTTAAAATTCTCCAAGCAGCACACCATGTGCTACTACCAGGGTCCGGGATGTCCGATCACCAATCGCGGCGTCAGTAAACAGGAGATCCAATTCATTCTGGACGAGCACAACAAATATAGACAGAAAGTGGCCACCGGTCAAGAGAAGCGTCTCAATCAACCGGCGGCGGCCGACATGCGTCAAATGGTGAGTCGATCGATTCCTCAAAGACTCAAAGACATGGTCAAATTATGATCTTACAATAAATAATATTTTTCTTGACCTCATTATTAGATGCTTGTTACTCAAGCTATAATTTCGTTGAATCTGTGAATTGCATGAATGGTAATTTATTATGTTTTTTTTTAAATGGATAATTGAATGTTGTTTGAATGCTTAAAATTATTTTTACCAACATTTTGACGTGAATGGAAATTTGCTGAAAAATTGAACAACAACTAAAGGAAATTACTCGAGATTTTGTGTGTGCTTCTGTTAAAGGAAAAGTATCTAGTATTGAATGTGGTCCAAATTTTATTTTGATGACCTAATTGTTTACTTAACTGCTGAGTATATATAAAATTTCGAGTAATAAATAAATATAATTAAAAATACATCAAACTTCTTCTCTAACGTTTCAAAAAGGCATCAAATATTTTCTATGTGCTAGTATATGAACCTTTCTTTAAATATGGAACATGAGTTTCTCGTTTTCATTTACAAATATAATCGAATTAATTATGAAATTAATATAATTTTTGCAAAAACTTTATGATATCAGCAATTCTGAAAGGGACTTTGACTTTAGCGCGTCAAACTTTAATAAATTCCAGATTAGCTGAAAAATTGAATCAACAACTTAGAATCGGTGAATTTTCTGTTTAGTGTTTGTCAATATTCAATAGCTCACGCAATGTTGGCGTTCACATGCATCGGAAAATTGAGAGGAGCCGGGCGGCGCGGCTCGATGGTGGTAATGGTCTACTTGGCGGTTCAGAATTGTAGCCGCGACAAATTCTGCAGCTCATGATTATTGAATGGTGGGCACATCGGCAAAATGTTTCGCAAACACACACACACACACGCCCACGAGATGGTCGAGACGAACGCGTGACCTGGTCACGTGATTGCCACTACGACTTCCGGAGTGATAAGTACGACGAAGCCATCATACAGAGTGTACCGGTTCACTTCGCAAGTAGACTGAGAACTAAACGATATAAACCACTTGGCACAAAAGTACATGTTGAGTGAATTAGTGATACTAAAATCGTTTAATGATTTAAAAAGACTGAACTAATTTTTTTTTTTCATTGATACGACACCTTTCGAGGTATTACAGACATAAATTTTATTGGTATTTTATCGACTATAAATTTTTATCGATATCAATATTTCATCGACTTTAAATTTTATCGATATCAATATTCTATCGATATCGTCTTACAGATGAAATATTATCGAGTGTATTGCCACGTGAATCGATTTAATCGATTTCAAAGACAAATAACATTGAAATATCATATCCAATTCAATAGAAACTTTTCTGAAATTTAGAAAGTTTGTCAAAATTCTTAATTTTTAAGTTAATACTAAGTATGAATCAAAATTCCAATACATGTGTTTGTGGCATCAATTTTACACTCGTCCGTTTACAGTCGACTTGTTTGAGCGTGGACACATTTTGACCGTTGTTTCACCTGCAGTATTTCTCTCTTTTTTTGCAACATCATCATTTCAGGAGTGGGACACGGAATTGGCCCTCGTCTCGCAGAAGTGGGCCGAGCAGTGCAAAACCCAACACGACTGTAGCGATTGTCGACAGTTGCGTGAGTAAAACAAAAATATATTATACAGTAACCGTAACCTTGGGACACACGAATCGAATACCTCGAACTCATAAATAATTTAACGAATGGTAACGCACCCCGAAAGCTTTAGGTTATTTCGGAACTCCTATTTAGCGTGTTATGATGTTATCGCTAGAATCTCTCTAATGGAGAGGAAACGTTTAATAGTTGCTTAATAGCTGTTTAAAAGCTTAATTGTTGTAAATGACAACAATAATGCCTAAACAAGCATACTCGTCATTTTTATTTACGATGAAAGATGTTTATAGGATCATTGAACATGAATCGCTTTGAAATTATGCTATTACGTTAATTGAATAACCCAATCACGTTGGGAGTCATTCGCGGAATAATGGCTTGCAGTTTTAGTCAATAATGATTACTGTAAATGTCGCCACACCCAATCTATAAAACGGAACATACGATATAAAACAGGACATACACTGTATTCGTTGTTTAATTGCGAAGTGACTGTCACATTTCTTTGATGATCCCCTGTTTGTTACCAGCGCTTTAGTTCATTTGATGTCGGTAGGCGCCGAAAAAAACGGTGACATCTAGTTCATAGTTCGAATCCCGTCATCTACAATGCTCGGTCTCTTAAAATAGAAGAGGAAAAATTAGAATGTAAAACACGCTTATGCAACAACTCAGAGCTTAGGGGTGGATCCTGCAGCCTGGCTATTCCAGCTGCCATTCCCCTTCCCTTGCCTTCCCTGCCCCTCACATATCTCCATAGAGACACGAGGGTGCGGTAATCCTGTAGTGCACTAGGCACTACCGTGATTAAAAAAAAAAAAATCTCCTGACGTTGACAAGCAGTTGATTCTATAACCTCAGATAATCTATGGCGAGTATCATCAAGCGATACAAAATGTGATACATCGCCTTGAAAATTTCCCTCGAGTATTTGAAGTGAAAGAAAAAAAAAAAATGAAATGATAATAGCAGACATAATCAGTTTAGACAACCAGTCGGCCACATGATCGTCGATCGTGCCACACTAATTAATATGCTCGCTTTCCACCAACATCGTATTTCACTAAACAAGACATGCGTTCAGTGCCATTAAATGTACGTGCTCATATGGTTTCGCCGCTACAATTTATGACTCCAAAAAAGCAGACAGCGCCATAAGATGAAACGAAGTTTGGCTCTGGTTTGAGAAAACTCCAAATCGTACTTGTACAATCACGACTTGTCGATTTTTTTTAGATTACAATCGTTTCAATTTTCATTGTCGGATGCAAATCCTCAAGGTTTTTTCCTCCGAAGATCCTTGGAGAGTTTATAAATGTCGGGTGCAGTTAGACAGATACGCACGTCCACCCCTATACTCTTTCACCTTTATACCAGTAAGCTTCTATTAAATTGCGGCCGCTTGCGGGCTAAAAGCTTAAAGGTATAACACGTCACGACTTCTGCCACCTTCAAACGGGTAGTTATTGTTGGCAAAGTTAGGATAATTGATTTGGCTGAGGCGCAGGTATGAGTGAATACAGATTTACGGGTGCAAAGTTTGGCAGACCTCTCTGGCGTTTCGAGCAATTTTTTGCCGTAAGACTCAACTAAATAGATAGGAACGAGGAAATAATTTCGAATGCAGTTTAACAAGTACGCTATGCAGTGTGTATTTATTTTTAACAGTCCGCCTTTAGCTGATGTCACCTTTGGTATTTATATCTGTTAAATTCGCTTACCTGTGTTAATCGCTTTCAAAGCCCGTGATAGCTCATTCAGCAAGTTGGAAACGCTTAAGGTCAGGGCCTCGTTTATTGTATTTAAATATAATTTCTGGCAAGGTTCCCGTATCAAGAGTCCACTAGACAAACTAGGAATGGAAATTTAAAAAATAACGTTAACACTCTTCTGTAGACAAAATATCGCGTTGACTATTGCGTTTTACCGGTTGTAAGTGAGAAATAAAAAGCTTCGTTAATTGATTTATTGAAACGAAAACGAGTTAAGACAGATAGTGATAAGAGTACTTTTGATTAGTGCGAAAATATCTTAGAAGTTCCTATGCGTTAGATATATCGACCTAAGTATTTTTAAGAAATGAAGCGAAACTTGTACATTAACCTTCATAAGTTTCTTGGAACCAGCTACTGGATTAATAGCTAAAAGCAATGCGAAGGCCAAGCGCTTTTTCTTCCGCGTCTTCAATACATCTGACTGACGAATTCTCTCAGAAGGTTTACTTATAATTTATTGACGGAGAACAAAAAATTGAACTTGCGTTTTTCAACTTGATCACTAAATTTCTTTATTACCCGATGTAGGGATGCGATTTGATCTCTTTATTGCGTCTAAGATATAAAAAAAAACACCAATGCCACGTGCATACAGAGTAAATACATCAATTTGGATTGAAAGTGCCAGTTCATCAAGCCGTAAATTGGATCGACAGATAGCGCGTGGAAAATAAGTCGTAGAATTGTGAAAGGTTTTTCCCGCAACTCGATCTTTACCTCGTTTGAATGACTCAATGAACGGCCGTGAGCGCCCTCGCCACGTGCAGTCCGCCACTTGCCTCCATTCAAGGTTCGCCTAGCCCGGTCGCCGCAGCGAGCGCTGACAGCGGCGACTGCAGTAATTTCAATGGCCGTTATTGATTTCCACGTAGTCACCGACAGCCGTCCCACGTACGTGGCTAGTCGGCACGACACGTGCGTTCGGCGAGCGGATCAACCGTGAGAACACCTATGCCGACCTGTTTACATTTACACTCGGCGGGTTGTCCGCGCGTAGCACGTGTAGGTGACTGGATGGCCTGACGTTCGTCGGTCGATCAACACCTCAGTCGCGGAATGTTTATTTTTCGCTTTAACTGCGTTTATATTGCCGCGTAAGAATTCAAAAAAGGTGCAGTAAATTTTGGAGGCCATCTTGATTCGACAAGTGTTTTGATGTAGAGATGATGATGATCCCTCATGAGACTCAAGTCGAAATGAAAAGGATTTCCTGGTTTGTTTTCTTTTACACATTTACACACACACACATTTGACACAAAATATTTAAAAAAATCAAAATAGTCAATAAGGAAAAGTGACATAATTAAGTAGCACTGTATTTCTTACAAATTCAGCTCAAAGTAAACGATTCTTAAAAGTCCGGAAATTTACGACCACGCATGCCGCTAAAACGGTTGCTTGTGTCCGCCGCTGCATTGCTTGAGTGGAGGAAATCCGCGGAATAATGTATTTTTGACATTAGCGTTCACGGAAAGTTCTCTTTCAAAAACCATACACAGTATGTGGACCAGGAGGGCTTAGGAGAACATGTATTCGCACGTCACTTTAACGGGAAATACAGGAGCATTAACGAATTGTAATTTAAGCATGGAGAGGGTAGCGTTTGTCAAAATACTCGTAGAATGGAGCGGCGTCAATGAATATACGAATAAATGAATGTTCATCCTTGTTCGGACCACATTTTGTGAGAAAAAAAGGCGATTGACCTTTTTCTTTTTTTTTCGATCGTGAAACGGGTTTTCAAAATCAAAACAATAACAAAACCAGCAAATATCGGAAAGGTGAGAAAAAGAGTGACGAAAAAAAAAAGAGTTGACTGGTTTTCAGGAAGTGACTACTTAAATTTGAAATTCAATTTTAAGTCGTGCGTCATTATGGCTTATCATGGTCAGAAAAAAATTAGAAGAGAAACAACTGTCTTTTAGGACAGGCTTGAGTGCGGAAATGAACATAAAGTGGTTTTTGTTTTTGTTTTTAGAGCTTGCCAAGTGTCTTTCCTATGAAAATCAACACTTTTTTGAACACCATTTTAAATTCTTAATTCCAATCATTGTAATGAATATAACTACATAATGATTGTATCCCTAGTGTCGCTATGGCAATATGTGAGGGGCACATTTTGAACTGTACCTCGGCATCGACTAAACGTGAGCCCGCCCTGGAATCGTAACCGGGATCATCCAAACTTCAAGTGTACTTCAACTATACCGACTGATCTACAAGTCGTACTAAGATGGCAATTGTGCTTTTTCCACAGAATCTTGAATTTTATAAAATACTAATACACCTATGTTATATCTATGTCAGTTACAGTGTAATAATTAATACTCACAAACTGACATCTCTTCGTCGTTATTCTACTAATACACGTGTTAGTTATCACCTCGTGCCAGTTATTTTGCAAGCTATCCAATATAAATTACAATTATCGGCTAAGTTACACGTTCAAGACATGAGCAACCTGAAAATACGGTGTCTAGTGGGGTGCATAGCGAGAGTCAGTCTCACCTGATTAGTCACTTCATGTTATGTTTTTGGTTAGGTAAGTCAGTTTCCCTACGCACCACACT
>JAUJYS010002903.1:0-13936 GCA_033995665.1 Melogona broelemanni | reverse complement strand
CTGGTCACTTGACCCCCGCCATAGGCCCCCCACCCGGGGCTGCTCGCGGGTACAAATTGTAATTGTAATTGTAACATTTCTTTTGGTGGTTGCTGCCTGTTTTTTTTTATTAAGAGTCGAATTTAAATTAAAAAAAAATTCCTCTCAATACGAAATAATTGATTTTTTAATTTTTTTAAACCAGTGATTGCCAAACGATAGATAATATTTGCCATCACTGTAGTGAAATGATGTAAATAAACATGAGATTATATGCCCGGTAATGCCCCTCGTGTTGAGATGACAAAAGGTGAGAAGTGGGTACTGGTAGGTACCCCGGAATCGAATAAACGATACATTTTTCGTATGAGAGCGAGAGCCCACACTGGGAATCGAACCCGGGACCGTCGCACCACAGCCGTTCGCAAATAGTATCCGAGCTACGACGAGTCGTACAACGTTTAAAATACTGGAACGTATAGTTTTTAGGAACGCCAAAAAGTTTAGCGCCCACCGAAATAATGGACCACACTACATTATTAGAGTTATGAACACACGATTAGATACAATGTATGTAACGCCGGCACCCAACAGATTCCTCATCATTCCTGCACTGCAAATTAAATGTGAACGCAATGAAAAATTAAGTGCTTAATGAAATGGGATAATAATGGATGAAACGCTCACTTGGCGTGACAGCAGCGCAAACGGACAGGAGGGAAAGGAGATATGAGGGAGGCGGGAGGGGGATGATGAGCTCTATCTCCTCGCGTGCTCCCCTTCTAAACCGAACGCATGTCATGTGTAACGAAAATTAGCTTTTTTTTAAATACTACAAAAAGTTACCGGCTTCGCCTGGGATAATTAGGGAAGGAATTTTATTTAAAAAAGATGAGAGATTAGGCAAACAACTCAAAAACAAAGCGCAAATACTCGAATTTCAATACCGCGGAATCGCACTCCCGAAATTCAACCTCATATTCCATAAGTTTTTAAGGAATTTCCAAAAAAAAAACGCGGCTTCCGTGGTTCAGTGGCTATGGTCACTATTGACTACTAAGCGGGTGGTCCCGGGTTCGATTCCCGGCGCAGGCTTTCGTTTATTCGATTCTCTGGTACTGGAATGTGCCCCTCATATATCGCCGCAGCGACGCGAGGGGTACAATAACCTCCTGTAGTGCTATTCGCTACAGTGATCCGGAATAAAAAAATAAAATAAAAAAGTTTGTTTCACAAAAAGAAAAAGACAGTGTCTACTGGTATTTGAATTCACGATATCTGATGCAAGAAGTAAAGTGCTTAGTTAGACCAGACTAGGTTATTATCGCCAGTGTTTTTCTTGCCAAGCACCCCGGGATCGTATAAACCTAGAGTCTGCAACGGGAATCGAACACGAGACCGACTCACCTCATGTGAGTTTCAATATTACGAATCTTTACGAGAAAGTTTAAAAAAAAAGTGAAAACTACAGCAACACCAAAACATTTGTCCAAATTGCAAAAAAACAATGTCAAGTTTACAAAATTTATTTAAGAGTAGAAGACAGTGACCAGAGGGGAGAGGAGGGGGCATTGTTCAAATATTGATTAAATTTTCGGTGCCAATTTCTGTGCGTGGGTGGATAGCTTTGGAGAAGGGGGAGATTTCGCGTCTCGGGGTAAAAATATTTTACAAAATGAAAACTGTCAACCACGAGAAATAGAAAGAAAAAATGGAAAATCTGTGTTTTACGAAACACAGATTCAAAATATTCGCTCAATCAATAACAATCATATTAAATTATAGGACACGCGATTTTTAGACGAGGACAACGAACGAGTTTTGAACCACAAAACGCAAAATTCGTTCATTTTTCATGGCATAGGCAACCTAATAGGCTTAAACAAAAGGGAAACGGCGAAATGATCCCGAACAACCCCTAACGTTTAAACAAAAATACATCATATAGTATAAGAATTGTTCCACTAGCCAAGCATACATAACTCTAGCATGCTTGAGTGGGGGGCGTTTTGACATTCACAACTCGTAGATATATCATCACTTATTTTCCCGCGTACTCGAATTAAAATTCGCCTATCTTAAATGAGTAAACGTGCTGTAGAGGGCGCGTTTAGCTTTCGGCCACGCGATCTGCATTTCGGGGGAAATTGCCTGCGATCTCGAAAGCACTTTGCCCCGGCCTCGAGCACAATTCAAATATCTCATGCAATTTGAAGCATGCTCAAAATAGAACAAATCGGGAAACAAAAACCGGGGTGTCAATTGCTAACCATAGGTGGAAGGGAGACAGAGCCTGGTTTAATTCGAGCCTGACTAGTCGCCGAGGGTGAATAATGCTCCTGGACCATGGCACATATTCTAACTACTAGTACTGGGTGGCCGCGTTGGTTAAGCTACTCCCACCTGGGCGCAAATCCATCGTTACACACTGAAATTAGTTTAGAAAAGGCACAAATTTCGACTGACGACGCACCCCTCCCCCTTCATTTACACATGTACGATTCAAATAATATCTACTGGCAAAAAGGGTGCTACGGTGACTTTAAAAAAAAAAAAAAAAAATTGTCTACTATCTGAACCTGAAACCCCGATTACATTTCAACCTTAGGAATTATTAAAGAATAAACGGAACATCGCCTGTTGATAAAAGTAGCAGCTATCGTTTATAAATACTGATCAGTTATTCAAGTAATTAAATTGTTTTTATTTCAATTTTTGCTGGGTTAGATTTTCAATAGCATGTCAAGTTGTACTCGTTTTCAACATCCCAATGTAATATACATCAGCAGTCATATATTCTATTTAACCTTTGAAATTTTTTACGTTTTTGGCTATTTTGCTCATGAAATTCTCAATTTGTTTTGGCCCATCGAGCTACACAAACGCCACCTCCCCCCCCTACCTGGGGCTGTACAGGCAAAGCTCACCCAGATCTAAAGTTTAACACGATTCTGAAAATTCAAGTTTAATTTGTGGATGCGACACAGCGTTTTCAAAAGCATGCTAACGCCCGCTATTCCAAAATTTCAAATGAAAAACAATTCTGGGGCACCCTGCACACACACATTCGATGTTAATAAAAAGCTAGACTGGTTGGCCCTTGAGCGAAGAATTGATGTTTAAATTTGAAAAATAGTAATTATAAACCATTCCGAAAAACGTTGCTGATTTACAAGAACAGTATAAATTGCTCAGAGGCAATATCAAAATAAAGGGGAAATGTAAAGGGGAAATTGTACATACAATGGTATCGCTCAAAGAGAATCATGAAAAAACATGAGGAGACGTTCCGAAATTTTGAATGTCTCAAAAAAAAAATGTAGGGAACAACCGGCAATGGAATTACGTTAAGTGATAACATACAATAAAACTTCATGTAAATTTTGTGTCGCAAAAAATTATGGCACTGACCTTTCTGCCCCAGTTCTTCGTGTGTAAGTAATACACTGCGAATTATTTTTATTAACTAACTCGGTTGACTGAAGATAAAATTCAAAACAGGTCCATGCTGCAATCACAATTTGTTCGA
Organism: Melogona broelemanni; assembly: GCA_033995665.1. Taxonomy (NCBI): domain Eukaryota; kingdom Metazoa; phylum Arthropoda; class Diplopoda; order Chordeumatida; family Chordeumatidae; genus Melogona; species Melogona broelemanni. The sequence goes on along the minus strand of JAUJYS010002903.1, from coordinate 10,428 downwards.
AACAACTGATTCCGTGAAATCCGAATAGCCGGAAGTGCCGACCTCGTCTTTTACCAAACCAGAAATAGCCATAATTTTTTTTAGCCACGATTGAGAACATACGACTAAAAGTCGTCTGCTTAATTAAAATTATTCTAGACATTTATTACTATGTCTCACGTAAACATGCAAACATCACCGATTCATAATAAGGTACAATTTTTCCACAATTTTATTTATCGAATCACATTTCGTATCTCGAGATTTCTCATCAAAATTCACTGACAACATTTTTTTTTCGCAACTTTCAATAAACCTAACTTCCAGTAAGTGCAGTCAAATAGAAACCTCGCCGTCGTCTAGCGATGACCACAAGCACTACGGAAATACTGTGCTCATTACATTGACTTTTCCTTTTGAGCCACTTTACCGTGCCAGACAAGTATTCATACACAGCTCAGTGATCCCTGCTATGTGATTGGCTACTCTGAACCACGCCACCTAGTGGCGACTGGCGCGTAACCAATCAAATAACAGGGACCAATTTCCCCCCTCAGTCAGTCTCTTAGCAGGATCACAAATAATAGAGCACAGTTACGTGAGGGGAGGGCTTCCAGAAGCTAATTTCAACACTCAAGGATTTGTTCACCCGTAAAAAACCCGACGTTGCAAAAATGGCGGCAACAACTAGATATATGGGGAGAAATCGACTTTTGAGGAGGAAAAAGGCGCTTGATTCTCGCATGGAACAATGACGTCACACACCCATTACGAATACTGCTCCAGGTGTAATGGGGTGGAGGGGAGACAGTGGCGCCCCCTATTGTCAAACCCGCCAAAATAGAATCTCAATTCTTTTCTCCACGAATTAGAAAATCCAGGAGATTTCTTCCCAACAAATACGCAGAAAAAGAAAAAAAAACTTGGCATTTACCTCAATCTCAAACAACAATTAGGAATCTCAAATTCAGTGGTGGAGTGGCGACAACGTATCCTATGTCACCAATGGGAATGAATGGAGGAAATGGATTAAGGAAAAAGGGGCGAGGGGTTAATCTGGATCATCAATCAACAAGGCATCGACTGTTATTTTACTGGACAAGCTAGAATTTCGACTAAAATGTTTGTTGTTCGAGGGACGTAGACGATGGTCGTGATGGCTGAGGGGGGGAAATAAATTCGTCGTCGTCGTCGAATGGCCAAATACATATACATATAAATATAAACAAATGTTTTTTTTTGAGCACGCACACGGCCGCAATTATAAAAAAACCTTATAAAAAATCTTATGACGTACAACTGTTATTTTATTAACTGGATGGGGGAGAGAGCTCGGGAGCAATAATTTTATTAATCTCGGATGAGAATCTATTTTTTTCGTGCACTACCTTTTAAACAGGGACGAAAACATGTCGTCAATCTCGGGTGCCACGGACACCACCAAAAATCATGCATCGATCTGATTTGTTGAGTTTGGGAAATAACCGTATCGAACAGCACATGACCAGTCATGGAAGGCAAAATTTGGATGCAGGGGTCAGGTGGAGGGTTGGTCAGGAAACATTTCGGGTCCTACCAATTCTCAAAGAGAAAAAAATATCGGCACAGTTCTTAGGCCTCTCAAAATTGGGGCTCCATCTTAAGACACCACGATTAATTTTGTTTGTTGAGCGTGATGTCGGAGAAGGAGGGCGGGAGTGGGTGAGGGACGGAGCGGTTGGCCAGTGACGTCACTAGGTGGCCTCCGCGGTATCTGCTTTCGCCACGATTGCGTCCGCAGTTATCGGCACAGTTTCTTCGGGTGTAACGGGATCTTGAACCTCGGCCTGAGGTTCCTCCTGAACAGGCGGCTGTTCAGGCTCCTCCACCTTGACAACGATCACTGGCTGGGGCTCGGCCTTGAGAATGGTGATGGCCTGCGGCTCGGCCTTGACAGTGGTGGCGGCGGCAGGGGTAGTTGACTGTTGGGGTTCACCGGCCTTGAGCACGGCCTCCCGCGGCTGCTTGAATCCATCCGTGCCGTCCGGACCTCGGGGCTGGCGTAGTAGAACCAGGCGCGGTCCGCCTTCGTCCACCAGGGAGATGGTGCGGAAACGATCGATCATGTGACGCGGGCGGGTATCGCAGGCAACGGTCGGGGTGGTGCTAGTGCCGCTGCAAACCGGAACAAAAAGAGAAAGCAAAAAAAATAATATATAAAAAAATACAAATGGGAATTCACACTAGGAAACACGTTGCTCCAACAGTTTCTCGGAAATACTGTTTCGAGCACCGTTTCAAGCGCAAACCACGTTCGAACTTGAAAATTTCGCAAGCAGTGCGCGATGCATTGAGTCTAAAAATAATAATAAATCTAATTTAATAATCTGTTGTAGCGTGGAACTGTGTCAAAACTGGAATAGTTTCCATTTTTTAACGACACCCTGATAGTGGGCAAGGCCCCTTAACAGATACATTCCTAAGCAAATGAAAACGTAGGCGGAAATGTCAATTTTTGTATAACAGTGAGCACGGGATGAAAACTCGTGATGCTAGCTTACTTGACTTTGACGACGTTGCAGGCCGAGTAGCGTCCGTTACGCTGATTGTGAATGATGACGAACTCGACCGTGTCGCCCGTCTGCAGCACGGCGCCGTCCTTCACCTCAGTCATGTGAAAGAACAACTTCTTGTTGTCCTCCACTTCGTGCGAGAGGAACCCAAACTGTTCCCCCCCAAAACAGAGACAAAAGATATATGTAAGTAAACAGCGGATTAGCCGACGATGACCCAAGGAGAATCAGTCTCAAGCTGCTAAGACAGTCAACTCACGTGTCCTTTGATGGACTCGACGGTGGCCTGAAGCTTCTTCCGCAGGGCCATGACCTTGACCGCCCTCTCCTTGCCGGTGGCTGGTATGACACCGATCTTGAACTGGACCGGGTCACCCTTTTGGAGGAACTCGCGTTTCTCGTTCAGACTGGTGATACCGAACTCGTAAAACTCGGCGTCCCCCGCATCTGCAACAAAAGAAAAAGCACAACCACACCATCAAGTTCCAAAACTTGCTAGTTTAATCAGTGGTAAGCGTGTTCACATAACACCCAGCAGGTCCAACCGGAACTAGATTCCGAACATTCAGACGGTCTTAACTTCTCATGGAGACTGAAAACTTTCCGCCCCTCATAGAAGTCACCTCGGTGAAACAAAGGGACGACTAATTTCTCCCAAAATGTGGGATGATGCCATGTAATATTTACTTTATGTGACAATAAAAATAAGAATAAAATCAAACTTAGATAAGCACATTATTCGCGACTACTGAATTGGAACTTTTCTCTTCTCAGATGTCAAATGCAAAACGAGTATATATTAAGATACAGTGGCAAAATTAGAAAGAATTTATTCGGTAATAAATAATACCATCAAATAATAAATCACAATCTTTCGATAATATTTGCGAGTATTTGTAACCAAATGAACCTTTTCTGAAATTTCCAACGCCGTATCTTCGGTGGCACCGAGACCGCAATTTTATTTTTAAAATACCAAAATTTTGCCGTTACCACAACTCTTGACCTGTCTATAATTATTAAATATTTTTCGCACACCTGATCACTGGTACAAATACTTTTAAGATCACACTAAAGAAGGATATTTAAAATGTTTCAAGGGCTCTCCCTTACCTTCGCTGCCGACGCGAATGAGTCCCGAGTATTCGTCCTGCTCCGGATTGAAGCAGCGCACCGGCCGCGTCACGATTCCCTCCAACAGTTCTTCGCGAATCACATCGGGCTTGATGCTGCCGTCGGGTAACCGTCGCACGCTCTCCGCGCTCACCTTGGCGTTCTTCTGCGCCACCGCGTACTCCACCTCGTGGCCCAACTCCAGCTGATTCACCTCGCCGTCGTACACACTGCAAACCAAACAGATCACAGGTAAGAAAAGATAAATATGTCATTCAGTACGGCGAATTCGAGTTAATTGAGTCGAGTTAGCCAATAAACCCACAACGCGACTGATATCTGTTAACTTTTGTTCATTACCATGTCCATGTGATATAAATCGAGTATTAAAAACGGCACAACTATCTTAATCACATAATATTTTATGCGATTTCAAAACTGGCTTATCAAAAAGTTGTACGGTTAAAATTTAAAAACTTTTACGTTTTTGTCATTGTAAGATAATCAGGTTATAGAAATAAATATTAAATATATTTACATTTTCTTGCTTCAAAAATTCAAATTCAAATGATGCATTGAAATATTTTTAGCCCTTTTTAAAATTCTAAATAGAAGTCACCTCAAATGAACACAAAATCAATGGCATCATTCACTTTGATCGATTATTTTGACTACTGTGCCATTTTACAGTGAGAATAGTAGAAAATCGACGTTGATTAATATTTTATCGGCAGAGAGAAGTTGATAAGTGCTCACCTGAAATGGAAGAAGACCTCCCGATCGTGGTCGGCCGTCTCGATGAACCCGAATCCATCCTTCATGGCAGCCACGTAGCCTCGGTGCGTGTACTTGAAGCCGTTCTTGATGCCTCGACCCAACAACTTCACCTCGCTGGCCACCTTGCTGCCGCTGCTCTTGTTCTCGCACATAATAAACTGGACCTGAGTTATGCGGGGAGGTAAATGAGGAAGAAACAGTTGAGCACGACGAGGACAAACAACCCGGTCACGCTTATTGTTATTCTCGACTTGGGCTCTTAATTACCTCAACTTAGAAGAAGTTTACGAGCTTGTCAAATTAAAGAGAGAAAAAAAAAGTAAATGCAAAAAACTTTTTTTCTGATAAAAACTTTAATTTTAGAGATGCTCATCGTCATAGAATATGTTTACTAATAAAAACCCGAATTTTTCAACAAAATTCATAGGAATGGATGCGAAAATCTCATGCAAGCTCGTGAAAAGTCATTAATGCCAAAAACTCATGCAAGCTCATGAAATAATTGAACATGTTCAATTCTAATCGCGCGACGAGCGATGACGTCGCGGTGAGTCCCCTGTTCGCTGTACTGATGCTGCAATTTGAGCGCTGCGCGTGCAGTCGCGGCGACTAGTAGCGAAGTGAAATACTGGCTTAAGTGTGTCGGATCAGATAAGAGGTAGCTCACCTTGTCGCCAACCTTGGGCGAATTTCTCGGATCGCAGTCGGCGGTCTGATACTGGACGGTGGCATGCTTCTGTCCCTCATCCTCGTAGGCGATCAGCCCCATCTCGGACGAACCCTTACCCCCTCTGGTGGTGACCTCGTCGCCCTTCGGACCCATCTTTGCAGGACTGCGACTGTTGCTAAACTGGCAGGAGGGTTCACGCTGGACGATACCTGAATGCGGAAACCAAATAGTTATTTAAAAGAGTTCCTACAACTACTCCATCAGCACGGGTGGCCCAATCGAAACGAAGAAAGGAGTTTACCGGTTATGGGCTCCTTGCTGACTGATTCAAACTTGACAGAACCACGGGGCAACCATCGTATCCTGATGGCATTCTGGCGACCAGAATTCTGCGTGTCCTGTAGGAAACAATTGAACGTGAGTAAAACGGTCTACACCAGCATTCCCAACACCAGCAAGGCTAGTACGACATTTATCTGCTTTCTTCCTTGCTGAAGCAAGTCAAACGAGTGGCGCTTCTGCTTCAAAATAATCAAATGACTTGCCTGGACAATAGTGAACTCGACTTCGTCGTGCACCTGCAGTTCCTGAGTCGGATCGAGCAGCTCGCTGTAGTGGAAGAACATGCGCGCCTCCCGCTCCTTGCACCTGATGAAGCCGAAACCCTCCTTGAGAGCGGCCACCGCACCCTGAAACGAATGACCAAGGTTACAACACAGATCTTATTAAAAAACTGAAATTCACTTTTCTCTCACTTTTTCACTGATCAAGAACAAATATGTCCCCGACTACTTTCCCTGACCGAAAAGCGTAGGTTTTCTTCACGCAATAGTTTCTTTAAAAAAAAAAAATACTAGCTACACATTAAAACAAATAGAAAAGAGCGCCAAAAGGAAGAAAAAATTGTTCACTCACGGTCTCCCTCTGATCCCCAGACACCAACAGGCTCTCGGCGACCAGCACCTCCACATTGGTGGCCCGCAGCGAGCCGTCCCGTCGGTCGGTGGCCAGATTAAACTGCACCCAGTCCTTGACCATCATGGTGAACTCGACCAGAACGTCCCGCTCGCCAAACGGCGCCTCCAAGTCCACCAGGGCCGACGCCGGATCCGACCCCGCCCGACGGTAACGGATGCGACCGGGCAGTTGTTCGTTTACCCGCCGGTTGCCGCCGCCGCCACCCGACTGGGGGATGTGCCGCTCGATGGCCCGTACCACCTCCCCCTTGAATATCTCCACGCCGACGTCCTCGAGCACGACCGCACCGTTGGGAAGCTGGGTGATGTTCACGCCAATCTCCTTACCCTGTAAAGGACAAACGATAAGTCAGTGGGATAAATTATATTGGAATCTTTTCTTTTAATGAGGTATCGTGTGGCGTAGTGGTTAGCGGGTTCGGCCACTACGACCGTGAACGCGGGTTCAATTCCCGACACGAGACTTCGGATTTTTCGACCTAGATAAACTCGTAAACACGTCTTCCTTCGGAATAAAGTAAAACCATGGTACGTTGTCGGGTGCACGTCAAAAATCCTTAACTAGGTATGAAATATAGGCTATGCCGCCCCTCGGGTAGGGGGTTGTAAATATTGTAGTAGTAGTAGTAGTCAATGGCAGACACACACCAAACTGATGATCATAGCTTAAAAAGTATCAGTAAAATAAAGTAGTCGTGGAAAAAATGAGAGTTTTTTCCTTTTAACTGGTTATTTGATCATCGACATAGGTTTTTCTGGGGTTACTTGCGGGGTATACGTTGTAATTGTAATTGATGCTTACGTTTCTCGTCTGAATATCGAATTCGACATCGTCGCCAACATCAAGATCGTGGAAACACTTGGCCTCGCTAACGTGGAAAAACAGCTGTCGGGAGAGACAAAAAACAAAAAGAGGTTGTACACACACGAAACCAGCAGCAGCCGATCCGGTCAATCCAAATATAGAGGGGAGGGGGCACGGAAAACAACGCACCTCCTTAACCATGTCGGAGCGGTCAATGAATCCGAACGTGTCTCGCAGCGAGCTGATGACGCCCTGGTGGCGCTGGATGATGGTGGGAATGCACTCTAGACGAACGTGCCTGGCGTGAAAAGTGCCAGTGCTGTCAAGATACAAAGAGATGGTACAAAAATGAAATATTGCATAGCTAAGTCCAAATTCTAGCGTTGGTTTGGTTCGGCCAATGGAATATTCATAATGAAATTGCAACCCTATCAAAATATAATTTTTTCGGACTTTCTCTGCCTAAAAAATATTTTTCCAGACTTTCCCCTGCACAAAATTTTTTTTTTCCGGAATTTCCCTGCTTAAAATATAATTTTCCAGACTTTCCCTGATCAATCTAAATAAATTTACAGACTCTCCGATTTAAACTAAAATTTTTCCAGACTCTCCCTGATCAAACTAAAATTTTCCCGACCTTGAATTCCAACAAATTACAGTCGCAAAACACTTAACCAGACGAAAAAGTGTGGGCTCAATTGAAATAACATTTTCAAAAGCACGCGCAGTTCGAAATCGATATTTCGATATCGATTTTAATAGAAAATAACACTAAGAAGACTACGCCTAATTCATAAAAAAAAAATATAAGTAACACATGAAAGGAAAATAAAAAACTGCGGGCACAAGACGAAAGAGTCCACAAACAAAATAATAGAAAGACATTCACAAAATAAAAATTCGCAATTTTTCTCTGATTTTCTCCTACTTACAGACGATTCTCCCCGACCTTCCCCTAACCACAATACATGATCCTAATTTTCCAGGTGTGTATGAACCCAGCGTTCAACTCACTTCTCGTTGCCGATCAGAAAGGTGACTCTGTCGCCGGCCTTGAGCTGATCGGTGGGCGAATCCAGATCGTCGGCGGTGTAGGGCAGGAAGAAACACTCGCCGCGGTTTTCGTACGAGATCCGACCAGGAACACTCTTGCTCGCGGGGGTGTCGTTAGTAGACTCGGTCTGCATCTAAGAGAATCGACATGAGAACAGCTGTCAAGCGACCACACAAATTATGAAATAAAAATAAAATAAAATAAGACGCCACCAATCTCACCTCGTTGGAACTAGGTTTGAGCTCGGTGGTGACTGTCCCCGACACCCGCTCCTGTTCACGGGCCGTGGGAAAAGACACGATTGTGGAGGAAATCTTGATGACGGCGGTGGCTATAGGCTTGCCAGTCTTGCGGTCGTAGCTCATCTCAAACTCCACCATTTCTACGAGAGGCCACGGACAGGGACCAAACAAAATAATTAAAATTTAGAGACACAGCCAATAAACTTCTCACATCACCACCATCGACGAAAAAGATTACTTTGGTGGCACTGAGCCAGAAACTAAATAAAATGTAACGGTTCGTTGCAGCCCAGTCGAAATTGCAACCGACTGAGGTGCGGCAATCCCGGGTTCGATTTACGACGCATGGCTCTCGTTTAGTCGATTTTTGCCGGAACCGGAACTGGTTCCTTTCTTCATGAGAGGAACGGAAAATGCAACGGTTTCCAATTCAAAAGGTACGAACCCAACATTGCTCAAGGCGAACATAATCTCACGTAATGATACGTCAGTGACAGGAATTCATAGAAAATAGCTTACCGCCTATCTTCAGGAGCTCCACCTCGCCGGTGAACTGACTATAGTGAAAAAATAGTCTGGTCTGACGATCGCAGCACTGGATGAACCCGTAAGAATGCTAGAAAAAACGCACAAGCAAGGTGAGTGGGTGGGTGGAAAAAACATGCATTTGTACCGGGCAGCTGCTTACACCGGCTGGAAAGATTAAAATCAATTATTGACTAGAGTTGAGTTGTTACCATGAGTTTCTCGATGACTCCGGTTTCCCTGAGACCGGCCGTCGCCATCGGACGCGAGGCGTTGGTGGTGCCGCCGAAGCTGTAGGAGCGCGGTCCCAAAAGAATGGCGCTGTCCTGGACGGGAGACTATTTTTTGAAGGGGGAATAAGGAAGGGTAAACACGTTCATCAAAAAGGGTGGCATTCAAAGGCATTACTGACTGTCAAAGTTTGTTAACAATTGAATGCTGTTGTGGGTACGTGTTAAAAATCAAGAGATGATCACGAACAAAAAGATGAAGTAAAGAAGGCCTTTGAGAATAAATTGACGGATTGCAGTACAGTAAAAAATCTGAAGACACTTATTCTGTTTGAATTAAACTAAGCTGCTCGTGTAGACTCGTTATGCGCAGATATTCAGTCGCTAGTAGTCTTTCGAATAAACAGCGAACCCGCGTCGGGAATCGAACGACATCGTACCACAAGTCAGTACTCTAATCAACTGAGCGTCAATGGTACGTACAATTAATAAAATTATTTAGCTTTAACCATTCAGACTCGTCGTTGCCCAGTCGTTATTGAAACCGACTGTGCGGCGACGGTTCCGTGGTACCGATTAAAATCTACACGTCAAATATTACCAGAACATGAGGGGATAAAGAATCACCTTTATTGCCTGCCAAAGAATAATAATTAAAATAGAAAGGGTGTCATTTTTTATAGTGAAAACAGTAAAGCAACTATTCAGATAACTCACCTTCCACTGAGGACTCGACATGTTGACTGTAAATGCTTATAAACTGACGCGCTCGCGCAAAAAAAAAACAAGGCAGACTGGACGAGGTAGTGATGGCAACAGCTGTAGTCAGATCGGCCAAATCGGCAGCGAAGGTGACGGAAGCAAAAATACAATCCTTCAAAAAACGAGTAATCAGCGTTGACAGATGAGTCGAAGTAGAAAAAGATTCGCGAATTGAGGTGATGGCGATAGTGGCTGGCGATCAGAGGCAAAAACACAAGGCAACTAAAAGTGGGAAGGCTCCCTCCCTCTCCTTTGGGTACAGCGCCGACGTACTACTACTAAGACGTTCGTCTTCTACTCTTCGTGTTCCTTGATTGACGTCTGTTCGTTTCGCTCATCGAATCGCGCATCAAGACCACTGCAAGTCGTCGCTCTCTATCTCTCTCTCTCTCTGGTAGTGTGTAGATGGTGGATCGGTAATCGGCTCTGTGTCGAAGCTCCCCGGGGTTATTGCTGTAATTGGCCGGCAAGTTGTCGTCGTGGTGGTGGCGATGTGTTTCAAAACTCGGAACCAGATGAAATCCGTGCCTCTGCTGCTTTTTTATTAGTGCCTCAGTGTGTGCTTCCAAACGTGCGGTACCGACTTTTGCTTCGTTAGTTGGTTGTTTCTACTGCTTGTTACCGTCTACCTTTGCGTCGGTCTGCAAGAAGAAAAAAAAGAAAACAAATTCATATTTATTAATAATGAAGTGAAGGGGCAAGAGTATACTGCATTTAAAAAAAAAAAAAAAATAACGTATAG
>JAUJYS010002902.1:0-13937 GCA_033995665.1 Melogona broelemanni | reverse complement strand
GGAAAAGAGAAAGGCAGCTGGTATAGCCAGGTTGCAGGATCCACCACTAAGCTCTGGATTCCCTAATGGAAGCTCAGGGGTGACACCAGTACCGCAGGATCGAATAAACAAAAGCCTGCGCCGGGAATCGATCCTGTGGTACTGAAATGTGCCCCTCACACATTGTCACAGCGACACGAGGGGTACAATAACCTCCTGTAGTGATATTCACTACAGTGATCCGGAATAACAAATAAATAAATAAAATAATAATCGTTGGAAGAACCCGGATCGTAATTCTGACCCATGTCGTTTGGTGGCGCTGGCTGGCGCACCATTGTTGGAAGGCGCTGTGTGTAAGAAGCGTTGGCGCCGTGGGTTGCGTGAACTGTTTGCGAACGCGTGCGTGAGTGAGCGCACCAGGCAAAAAAAGAAAAGTGGGCCGTACCGCCGAAAATTTCAAAAGGAAAGGGAGAAAAAACCAGCAGGTGCACAAAACGAACTTTTCAGCTACACAAATAATGCGCGCGTCCCCTCTCTCTATCCTCCTCGGCGCGCTTTCTGAGCTCCGCGCACGGATTTATACATTTGACGTGATAAATGCGAAGAAAAGAGTGAAAATAAGAAAAAGGGTTTTTCCCCCCTCTCCCTTTATACCAAGCCTGCGACGTTCCCGATACACATAACAGCGAGGATGCAATGTTATGGAACAACGCCCTCCCCCCGCCGCGATATGCGTATTTCAGTAGACGACAATGTGCATGCTTCTCATTGGTATACGCATATACACGACACTATCCCATACACGGATATCTAGAGATAAGTTGTTAATGGTGCCGCTGAATCTTCCGCAAGAATCTGCATTTGCCAATTTCTTAAAAGTGTCTAGGGCTTCGTTTCCCAAACTGTGCTCCGCAGCCATTTCCCAGGGGTTCCGCGACCACTCCTGGAAAATCAAATAAATAATAAAACGCCATTGATTTGCTTAATTTTGCCATTGACTTGTATGACATGGGGTGCCGCCATTAAATTTGGTGGCCTCCAAGGGGCTTCGTCATGGAAATTGGTTCTAAAAAGGGCTCCGTGAGTCAAAAAGTTTGGGAAACACTGGTCTAGGGTGTCATGACCACGAAGTGTGTTTTTACTCGTAAATTACTGGTTATTTTTATTCCTTGGCGTTTTAATTATTACTATTCAATTGTAATATTTCATAAATTTATTCACCAAACTACAATATTAATTGGGCTCGAGATAGGAGCTATGAAACTAAACAGTTTTTAAATAATCATCTTTTTTTGTACCGATACCTGGTTATACGATCAAATTACTCGTTCATGTCGTCGATTGTCATTATCGAAATTATTCAAATTTAAAGTACTCTTATTTAATTGGATACTACGAATTTATAATGATAGTTTAATTTATATGGCATCTAGTCGCTTGACTAGCTACGTACGTACCAAATAAATTTATAAATTTACCTCGAAAATAATCAATTTTAACAACCAGCGAAAATTTCATAAAAGTTGGCGACAGTTCTGACGGCAGAATCCGTGGCGCAGTTTGTTTGGGGGTCACACTGTACTACGCGGAAACTGCGTATCTATTTGATTCTTCGTCGCCCGCGCCCAAGTTATAACAAGACCTATAGTTGTCGAAGAAAATGTGTTCCCATTTTATACTCCGTGCCGTTTCACACAAGAACGCTATTGAGCGTTTTTCTGCATTCGGAGGTTTTCTTTTTTTGTGTGTGTATGTGTAAAACGAATCGGTTTTTCTCAAAAATATATATTTGGCGACACAAAAATTGAAAGGCGTGGGAGGTGGTTCCAACATACCCCAAGCCTGTGTTCCCGAGCACTCCCGCCTCCCGTCGCCTGCGTCTACGCCGTCACTCAACACACACAGTGACAGTGATTTACATTCAGAGTGTATTTCTTATTATTATCACTAAAACGCATTTAACTCTACCGATTGTGACGTCGTGAAAGGTTTTTCCCCTCATCCTCCTCCACACTCCTCGGCAAAGTTGTTGGATAAATAGAAACTTATCTTTTTTAAAAGCCTTTACCTAATTTCGTTTCGCGCCTGTGAAAGTGTAATATTGGCTATACGAATGGGATAGGAAATGATTCGAGGTGCATGCATGTCACTTCCATAGGAAACATTAGCGCCCCCTATCGCCAATGACATCCACTAGAACACGGCATACATACCTTGTGCATTATTCGCAGTGTCGTGTTTTAGTGGATTACATCGGCGTTAGGGGCGCTAATGTTTCCTATGTGCTGAGTATGACGCATTTGTCTAGCTCTTTTCGAGCATCTAGCAGTGATTGCGATCTTTTAGGGGCAGCAATTATCATGTTATGAAATGCGGCTGGAACGATTGTCTTCGATATAGCATTTCATTTTAAGGATTTTGTCTGCTTTTTAAAAGTTTCGAAACATATTTTCAGTTTTTTTTTAAACAATATTTAAAATACAATCTTAAAAGTAACGGCTATCCATTTCCAAGATTCTTGGTATTTGTATAAGGTTCGCTATTTAAGATAGGTGCTGGTGCAATCTTATTGAACTACGGTATTAATATCTTAGAAATCGAATTCCTGAATTACGTCCACATTGTTACTGTAAATGTTTGATATCCTCAGAAGCAACATGATTTATCAGGTATTTAAACTCCCCAATAAGTGTCCGGTAAGGACGCCGGTTTAATTTTTAGATAACATACTTCATTTATATTTATATTTTAGTTGAAACTAAGTAAATTACGATTAATTGTGGAATACTGGTGTCCGATAAAAGTCCCCCAATACTTTGCTGGTACACTTATAAATTTGGCGCTCTTGTTGGGACACCATATAGTTTGTCCTCGCTACAGTTAACGTTATCACTTCCTCGTATGCGCTTCATCAAAGACGGGGATAACAAATATAGACCTTCGTCTTGAAACGAGAGTGGAGGAAATGTCTTTGCATTAAAATTACGTTTCCGCCGAAAGTTGCTTTTTCCAGCTCCGGCATTTTCAAGAAGATAAAAAAAATGCTAATGCAGCATTGCATTGTCCGGGTTTATGATTAATTTCTGTGTTATGCAAAGCGCATTTTAGCTAAATAATGGAAGTCGTATTGCCAGGAATCGGCGTCGACAATGAGTACAGCCGACAACGAGCGACCATTTTTTTTCTTCTTTTTTTTTTTTTTTTTTAATTTAGCTCTCTAAATGCAAGCGAAAGATTTCCTACGGTTGAAGGATATTTCGCTAAATACGATACGTAGTTTTATTGTTATTCTTTTTGGCGTCCTCGTTTGTAGTCTATATTCGATTATGACGAAGGAAAATTTGAGAGACGTGGTCCGTCGTGGTGGGCACACGGACCCGGCGCACGTCTCTCGCGATGTTGCCGTGTAACCCTGTGTCGCTCATGTGTTCGCTAGATTGGTGCGGCCTGTTAGATGTTGCGATGCCTGTTTTAGAATTTTTTCCACCTTTATGTGCTTTACGAATATAACTCTGCGGTGGATGTGCACAATTCGTGTATAATTTTTTTCGCTCTAAGAAGAAAGTGAGTTTCGTTATTCTTATTTTATTAAAAAGAAGGGGAAAAAAACATATTCAGATGAGCTGATACTCAATAAAAAAAAATGTGTCGCTTGCTCAATTCATTTTTTAGCGAGGGAAAGGGTAGGGTGGCATAATAAGGCGATGATGGTGGTTCGAATGCGAAGGCGACAGTGGCGATCCAAGCGGTGAATGCGCTCATTGATGTTTTAGATTTGCGTATATGATTTGTATTGCGTGTGTAGGCTTCTGTACTTGTTATGATATTGCTGGTGCAACTCAAGCGACTTTATAAATTATTTCAAAAAATTAAGAGGCCTCACAATGAACTTTTCAACGAGCATTTTAAATACGGTAATATTACGTATCAATTTAATAATTTTAGTTAAATAAATTTGTCACATTCCTGCGTATGAAACAAGACAGCGTTTCTTGATCACAATCGAACTTGCGGTAGCTAGTGAATAAAGGCGAAACGGAATAGTAAAAAAATAAATTGAATGCACCTTTTGCCAATATGGATATGGATATGCAAATGACTCCTTCCCCTCGACGAACAGTCGCACTGGATGGCGACGATACGGAATGCCTTCAGAACGACAATGCTTTGACGCCATTCCGAATTAAACGATGCAGAATGATGCCCGGAGAGGGGAAAATTGTTCTACCCATCGTCGCCAGATGGAGCCGGTGTCGCTGTATGCTCTACTCAGTCAAAATCCGTCTATTTCCAAGAATCCAATTGCCTAGCGATTGGCGTCACGTTTCATTCAACAAGAATCGTAGTTCATTTGAAATTGCGTATGGCGTAGTATGTTACATGTGCGGAGAGCGTCACAATTGAATATCATAATGGCCAGTGAAAAATTAACGCGGACGATACGAATAACGTTTCTGAAGGCAATTGGAATTTTAATCAATTTTCTTACACAGTCGGGCTCTTGTGCGAAATCCCATTATCGATTTCGTACGCCACGTATTGTTGCGTTTATAGCGTTTTGAATAATATACAATTATGTATCTGTCCTAGTTAGGCTACTGTGAGTGCCTTTCTCTACCTTTTTGGCAGCACGAGTATACTATATAGTAAAAATATTCTGTTAGCTTATGAGCATTACTAGGCTAATTAAAAACACTATTAACCAATAGTGTCGATATCATTTTGTCATTGATATTATCCACACTTCACAATTTGTTTTAACCCAATATTTTTGTCTAAAATTGTTTCGCTTCCATTTATAAATAGGCAAAAGAGTAGAGACCATATCAAAACTTTGGAAACGTGTGTATTTGGAGGCACAATTCAGGGCACCGTCGATTGTGATCTTGGACGACCTGGACCAAGTGATCAGCGCGCCCTCTGGACCGGAAAACGAGATCGGCAGTGTCGCCGTCTATCACACTAAATTAGCTGATAGTAAGTTCATCCTCTCAGAGCAATAAACTACGTAGTATATTTGTGGTAAAACTGTTTTATCTTAGTAGAAGGTCTGAAAGATCATCTAAATTTTCAAGTGAAATTTTTTTGACAATTAACTTTTTTATTTTAACGTAACCGAATGAAATGCAATCATTTATTATATTTTTTAGGCCTTCGTGAAATCTTAAAAAGCGTAAAAATTTCACACAACGCCAATGTTGTCACGATTGTAACCTGTCCCAATCCGATGGCAATCCACAAAACTGTATCGGCTCCGCAAGGGGTTCATCTGCTCCCAGATATCGTCCAGCTTGATGCTCCCAATTTGGTTAGTTTTAAAATCTGTTGTTCAATAGGTGATTATTTATTACATGCGTACTCATTTTTTTTCTTTCTTATTGCTAACGGAAACAGGAGCAGAGAGTAGACATCCTGAAGCACCTCATACTGTCCAAAACTTTCTTATCGAGCGACTCCCTGACCGCCATCGACTGGCGACCTCTGGCGACGAAACTAGAAGGCTTCGTAGCGCGCGACCTGGAGATGGTTGTTGATCGAGCATCGCATTGCGCGACCGCTAAGCGTTCAAATAAAGGTACGAGATATTATTCAATTTACGGTGAAAAAAACATTTTTATATACGATCGCATCCACATGAAAATTAATGTTTAATGCGCGATATTGATACAATAATTATGGATTAATTTTTCATACAATTGATTTAACGATAAATTGAACATCCTTACACGTTGTTTACCGAGCGCAATTTTTTCCTCCCTAACTATTGCAGATTATTGCAGCGGCAAAGAGTTGTTGCTAACCAATGACGATTTCGAGAGCGCGTTGGAAAAGTTTGTGCCGATCGCACTCCGCGGTCTCCAACTTCATGCGCCCGGCAAACTAGGCTGGCAGGATGTGGGAGGGCTGGAGCAGGTGAAAAAGACTTTAGTCGAAACGCTGCAGTGGCCGGCTAAGGTGGGTTCGTGTGAATGGTGCATATTTGCCTGTCATTCATCGTTTCGGTGAACCATTATTTCTAAGTGTGGTGACCCGATAAAATTTAACGGCGCACGTTAATTAATTTTTTTAATTCTCTGCAGTACCCGGAATTGTTTGCCAAGTGCCCACTAGCCATGAGGTCTGGAATATTGCTGTATGGCGCTCCTGGAACTGGCAAAACGCTGTTGGCCAATGTGGTGGCCAAGGAATGCGATATGAGCTTCATTAGCATCAAGGTGAGCAGATTTTCATGCTGTTAAATAATGTGGACAATTAATTACCAGTGAGTGTCACGTGTATACATGTATAATTATTGATATTTTCTATGGTGTTTTTTTTTCTGCACAGGGGCCAGAATTATTGTCAAAGTACATTGGAGCAAGTGAGCAGTCGGTTCGAGATCTCTTCGAACGGTAAGAATGTCTGTTTTCTTTTCGTAATTGAAATTCAAATATCCTCAGTTATTTTTGTAACGAATGACTGTTTCATTTTTTATTAGGACAATATTTTTCTGCCGTATGTTATTTGATCGCATGTTTGAATTCAAATCTATGTGAAACCAACATTGATTTTGGTTGTGTTTGGTTTGCGCTAAGACCTGTATTCATTTGGCTGACGTTTTGAGGCTGGTTTTGAATAGATATCACTGCTAGTTTTGAACTGTAATCAGTTAGGGTCGAATCAAGAAGGCATTGTTTTTGACAGATGTCGATTTGTACAATGTAATATCGTATAAGATGCAATCATGTACGGCGTGAAATCCGTTTGTGGGAACTATTCAAATTTTCATACACCTCATGCGTTGCAAGGCCAAGAATTTTGCTCTATGAAGAAAGCTATGACACCTCAAGGGGATAGTTTTCCGCCCCCCCCCCTTCCACCCAATCGCCACAAACACGTTTAGCCAGGTGATTAACCGCCAACACTTTGCAACGCCTCGTATGTATATATATTACCAATTACGCCTGTTTGCGAGCGCCCGCGCGGCCTCGATGACAAACCAGACGACCATTAATCTCCCGCGCCGCTGCCCGTCTGCCGAAAGAGAGAGGAGGATCGGCGAGCGCGATGCCGCCGATGCCGCCTTTATGTGCGCGAGTAAGCGGCGATAATTAATGCCCATTTGCCGTGAAAGCGAGCGGCGCGTCGAAAAGAAATGAAAGAAAATATGTGCGGTCGGCGAATTGGATGGATGGATGGATGGCGGGGGAGGTGTTTGAGGGCACGCAGGCACCAATTTGTTCTGGGGTGGTAGCTAGCAACCAAAGGCTGCAGGTCGGAAAGGTGGGCGCGATGTACTATCGGGAGAGCAATGTGGGTTGCGCTGCTGCAGGTTTTAATAATGCTAATAGCTTATCCTGTGTTGTAATATGGACAGGTCGTTAATCGGCAATCGTGTTTCCTCGAGAAACTCATTCTAAAACGTGGGGCATGTTCTTTTATTTGGTGAAAGCTTTCCAGTACACCATACCAAAAATGAAATAATTTGATTAAAAAAATCTAGCTTTTTTTATCTAGATTGTTTGTCTTATGCTGTTTATATTGATATTGTTTTGCAGTGCATCCAACGCTAAACCCTGTGTGATATTTTTTGACGAGTTTGATTCCCTGGCGCCCAGGTAATTCTATTTCAATTGTTTATTTATAATTCCTTATGTGTCACTTGTTTTCCAGATGCCAGATACCGTTACACATCAGGCTTACAGATCGGCATATAGTTAACTATTTCAGTAGCTATTGTTTTATTCTCACAAACTTTTATGATTCTGCCTGATTATATATAGCAACTGTATTAGCCATTATTATTAAAAAAAAAAAATATTATTAGCGATAACCAGACAGTTTTTGGATTTGACTGGAGATAATTGAGTAGAAAGGAGTGCGAGTTAAATGATTAGTTTTTACCTTTCATAGCTTGGATTATATGTATTTTATTATTTGTGCACATTGACTTGCGTAGAGATAGTAGGAATATGACGTAATGCATCTTCGCTGCATACAGCGTATTGTTACTGAGCAGTATTATATTTTTAGTGTTTACAAGCTAATCTGACGATTCTTAGAATCAAACTATACGTGTAGATTGCGGTAAACGGGTTTGTTCGATGACATCGATCTTTAATTTTGTTTCGTTGGGTACGCATTGATTAGCTTTGAGCGTGGAAAATTAAAATGTCTAAGCTTCTGAACTGCTGCCAATCACGGAATTTTATGTAGAGTCAATAATTTTCAAGCATGTCTTATAACTTTCTAATCGTTTATAAGGTAATTCGGTGTTGATCTGTCGAATAAATTGCGATGTCTAATACTGAAATGAGAAATCTTGCATGTTAACCTTATTTTTGGGTTGATTGAACGTACGGTACGTCTTTAGAATTGGATAGTTCCCCAGTTTTGACTGATTTTATTAATACCTTGAGTTATTAATATTTTTTTTTTTGGTTCTCACTTGCACGGAATCACAGACCGCGCTGGGATAAATTTTAATAAATTCTTTAGAAAGTGACGATTTCTTCACACCGTTTTAAGTTTACGCGCGGGGTGGCAGTCAATCGACATGCACTCGGAAAAATTCAAATTTCCCTATCTTGTATTTTTTTTTGGTGTGCGAATATTATAATACGCGAATGAGTTCCAATAATAGAAGTACAGGGATAGAGGCCAGACATTGGTGATGTTTAACTGGTGACCACCATTCAAGACTTTTCGCGCAAGTCTTAAACCTTTTAAAATTTAACATAATTTATTTGAAAGGTTGTTTAAAAAATCGGGTAGGAACGATTTTATTTGGGTACCACGTGCCGCAAACATGGAAAATTATTCCACGATCCGGGCTTCAACTAAGTACTTCGTTGGCTGTAGCTTCCGAATCTGCGTTTTCCATAAGAAGCAACGCCGAAGATTTACATTATAAGATCATAGGCAATGATGAGGAATCAAAAGGAAGTTACGTAGATAGATCCCCCGCGGGCGGTCCTCTCCGCGCGCCCGCCCTCCCCCTTCTTAACTCAACGTCTTATTATCCCCCCCCCCTCCCCATCACCATCGCCACCCCCTCCACCCACTGTATGTGCGACTATTTTGCAATCTATACATTTTTCATGATTCAGGAAATTTCTTGCATACGTTTAAATCTTCCTTCACTTCCCGAGATAATGGGAGAGGCGTCTTTTGATCGCCAAACACATCGGGGCTTTCTTAATTATTATAGGCCTACTACTTATTATTAGTATTCATGAAAGCCAAACGGGAGAGGAGCTCTGCTCCGCAAATCCGTTCCCGCGCACAAAGTGCGTCTTTGCCAGTGATGAAGAGGGAGCGAGAGGTGTTCGTGGTCGAGATACCGTATGTCGGCGTCGAACTGTTTTTAGTTTAAACAATTTGAAGGAAACTATCTTGAACCGCTTTTGATATATTTTAAATAGTACAAGTGAGAAATTGAAGAAAAAAAATGTTCTTTAGGCTATGATACTTTGTTGTAGTCTAAATTAAACCGTTATGAAATTCCAGTCAATATGCTAGATTGATTTATAAAATAACGAGATTTTGTTCGTGAGGGCTTTAGTCTGAATCAGTGATGGCCATCGCTAAAGTCCATCGCTGGTTTCAACGTTCTTTTATGTATGAATGAAGAAATTGATCAAAATATTCAGGAATATTCACGATTTTTCTTTGAAACTTCGTTTGCCGGTTGTATTGACCATGTTAGTGTCATATTTCATATGTAATGGACCATGTTATGCATAGTATTTGTGTTCATATATTTTTTATTAAAAATTGTTTTTACGAAATTTCGGATTTATATTGGTGAAATCAAATTGCGTAAAATAGTGTTTAATTAAAAAGAGTATTTAAAAAAAATTATACTGCACCCAAATTCGTTTAATTTCTCAGATTCCGAAACACAAACATCACTCATCTTTGCTGTTCTTAACGGCGATCACTGTTAATAGCGGCGTTTGGCATAGCTTCGCTTGGGCGTCATGTCATACACTTTGTACGCCACCACTAATGAACAGTATTTGAATTGCTAAAATGTGTTTTCGCGCGTCATTAAAATTGGAAAGTGACGATATTGAATAAAGTCGCGCTGTTTTATATATATACAAGCCATATATACGCGTATGTAAATAACGGATTTCACACGGCCGAGAAAATGAAATCCATTAAATTGGCAAGACATATCGCGCTTCAACAGCAAAGTCATTTTAGCTGTAGGTGATCCACCGCGGCATGTCGCGTTATCGTCGTGACTAACGTCTGGTTCCATTACTTTATCGTTTTTGTACAATGATCCATTACAATTTGATCACTGTTGGTCTTGTGGGGTGGGTGCCTTGCTATTGGAATACGAGTAAAGCGTTTGACCATTTAACAAAAATTAGATAATCAAATGTTCATGGGCATTAATTTAATTTGAAATATAGTTTGTAGTTTGGTGGACCCACCATATTAACATTTTCGTAACCATCTTGTGTGGAATTTTCTCTATTCTGTAGGCGAGGTCACGACAGCACCGGAGTAACTGACCGCGTAGTCAATCAGCTGCTGACGCAGATGGACGGCGTGGAAGGGCGTAAAGGTAAATCCGCAACAATCCATTACAGTCCTACCACAGTCAGATTAAGGGGTGGGAGTGCTTGGGGCTAAGCCAACGTTTGATGTTGGCTCTTTCCGAATTTCGATATTTAAAAAAAAAAAGTGAAAACGAATTTACGGGTCCAACAATTCAGATATTTTTTTGTCTACAGTGCAATGAACCACTGGCATAGCGGTAAAAGTGTGCTCCTCCACAAATGTTCAACCGCTTAGAGGGGTGCAAATATTTGATTAAAAAAAATATTTTTTATGAACATTTTACAACATAAATTTGTCGCCAAATGGAGCTCAAGAGATGGTGATTTGTAAACGTCAGGGAAATTCATGCCGTCTAAATTGCTGCGAACTCCCGGAATCACTTACGTAACATTATAACTGCATTTAAAAAAAAAGCTTCATTTTTTTTGTTTCATATGCTTCATTTTTTAAGTTGCTTCATTTTTTTAAGTGCACATTTGCATCAGGAGGTTCCAAATCAATTTTAAGAGAATTACGAGAATTTCCTCTTGTTCATTGAGTATCGTTGCATCGCGTTATTGCAAATATTTTGGCGCGCCAGCCTTAAAGTCCGTTGACTGTCGCTATTCTGCACGCGCGCTTCTATCTCCCGTAAGCGTTCCGTGCTCATCGCATATGGATGATATGGACGTAGGCCGGCGTCCGCTAATGAGGCATTTCCTCTCGCCCCCCGTCCCATTTGTCTGGCGCGCGCGTCGTCGTTCGCCAACGCAGGCGTCTACGTGTTGGCGGCCACCAGTCGACCCGACCTCATCGACCCGGCTCTTCTCCGGCCTGGACGTCTGGACAAGTGCCTCTATTGCCCTCTGCCCAGTACGGTAAGTCCTCCCACAAACGTCGTTGCCCTTAAACCCCCGACCGCATTCTTAGCCACCTTCCACACCGACCTTCAGATGGCCTCGACAAACCTGATTGGCATTTCGGCGTCTGTCGTTATGCGAGAGACTGCGCGGCGCCATCTGTCGGTCGGAATTGTCAACAGACCCTGGTCATCCACGTGGATGGACAAAAGGTCATCGTCTTAGCAAATAAATAGGATAACCCACGAATTCTTATTGCAATTGTAATTTTAATAAATAAAAAATAATAATTCTTGCCTTGAATTGTTTGTTTATATTTTTCGACATACAAATTAAGTTTAGATACGCATTTTACTAAACTATATCGAAATTTTAATCGTTTCCCAATTTTGGCAATTTGTCAATATTAAGTGCCGTATTTTATAAATTATCTGCTTAAAATTCTATTGATATATTTAAAAAAAATTTAAGTTAAGATTAATTTTTGCGTTAAGTGTTTTTATTTTGTAGTTACGTAAAATCGATCTCCTAGTGTACAGTGTAGTTGATTTATTCCAACCGTAACTGCAAAAAATATAAAAATTGCACCAATTTTGCAGGAGGATCGGTATGCAATTTTGAAGGCCCTCAGCAGACCGATGACATTGTCCGACGACGTCGATATGGACTTGCTGGCCGTCGCCTGCAACTTCTTCAGCGGCGCAGATCTACAGGGGCTCCTCTACAACGCGCAGCTCGGGGCCATCCACCGCACCCTGGACGCCAAGAGACGACGTCAACTTTCCACCGAATCCGGTAACACATAGCATAATACGGTCGCATAGGTTTAAAACATGATTTGCGAAGAAATCTTATTTTCTCTGAACACGATCACTGATTTTTAACACAATGTTAAATTAGCACTACTGCAGTTACCTGTAAGTGTTATAGAAATCTAAATTTTGACTTAAAATTCAGGTTCCCCGGACGCGAGAGATTGTCACGTGACTCAGGGAGTTCCCGACGCGGACGGTTTCGACATCGTCGACTGCAACAACGGCGACACCATGGTCCGAAGCTCGACGAGACCATCGAACAAATCCGTTGATCGGGGAGAGAGGGGCTTCACTCATGTGCCTAGCTTAGAGGAGGGTGTCGTCACATTGGATCCCGCTGTCAATGACATCATCAGCAAACAGGTGATTGATCAATCTTTGGAAAAATTTTCAGCTGCGATATTAGGCAAGATATCGCTTCAGATGATGATTCAGCATCGCGGTATAGCGAGTTCTGAATCAGGAAAATGTATATCAGTTCTTCTGTTCAATTTTTTGGGACGATTATCATCATATATGTTTATTTCAGATCGAGACCATCACTTCTAATTTGAGAGGATGGCCGGAAACGTTTCATGACGAGTCTGTAAATGACGCTCCGCGACCGTCCATCGTTGTCACGCTGGAAGACCTGATGACCGCTGTTAACGACATGAAACCCTCTGTCGGCGAAGTAGACAGGCGACGGTATGACGCCATGTAAGTGATCTGATTTCCTGTGCATTACTTCTTGATTTGGGGTTTCAGCTTGTTAACAGATTTTCTCGACAATATGGCATGGTACACAATACTGAGAAAACGAACTGCAAACAAGTAAACAAGAGAGGAAAATTTAATTAATTTTTTTTTCAATATTTGAAAATTATATCAGGTTAGTCGGCCAATGTCTGTGTATACACTGTACGTGCGTATGCAAAGAGACACGAAGGTGCAGTATTCCTGTAGTGCACTAGGCGCTACGGTGAATTTAAAAAAAATGTATATGACGTGTATTAAAGGGTGTTTCAATTGATCAACCCCTTTCAAGCGGACCTCAACTCATATCCGCCCTCCGTGTAGAGTTACCGGGCTCATTGGGGTCGCGTCATCGTTGGTGAATGGGTGACACAATTTTTTTTAAAAATTTCTCGAATTATATGAGACTAAGCGAACGTCAGAGTTGGTTGGTGCGATATTTCGGAAACACGAGAAGGATCGATGTCATTCGAATGATATTTTTCTTTACCCCTTGCATCATCGTCGTATGTCACAAAACGAATGCAGATTTTGCATTGGGTTCGCTTCAACCTAAATTATCAGGAACAGCCAAATCTCTAAAGCATACGATATCGAAAATAAACAAAACAGCTGAAGACTATGGAATGAGGATAAACAGGAACAAAACAAAGGTAATGACAATTGGGAAAGTGCAGAAAAGACTAACCCTAAAAATCGAGGGCCAAAGCATTGAACAAGTTAGCTCATTTCGTTACTTACGTCAGATAATTACAGAGGATGCCAGATGCCAAAAGGAGATAAAAATAAGAATAGCAAAAAAGGCATTCAGGGAAAAGCAAAGAGTATTGACCGCAAAAAATATTGTCTTTAACCTTAGGAAAAGAATACTCATTGCATATGTATGGTCAGTAGCCCTTTATGGAGCAGAAACATGGACAATGAACAAGTACGAGAGGGATAGATTGGAAGCATTCGAGATGTGGGGATGGAGGAGGATGGAAAGAGTGAGCTGGATAGACAGACTGAC
>JAUJYS010002901.1:0-13939 GCA_033995665.1 Melogona broelemanni | reverse complement strand
TACGTAAGAGGATTATAGGACAAGATCGCCTGAACGTGCACTCTTATTTGAAATCTATCAATTAAAATTCCTCATCAGAAATGCTCCGTTAATCATCCACAATAAATTGTTAATACAAATAAGATTTATACACACAAAATTAGACACAATAATTTCACCCCATTTGACAAATTAATTGACAAATAACAAATTATACAACTTCAAAAATTGGATTATTGCATCTTCTGGTACAATTGCAAAGATTACCTTTCCATGAAAACTAATTCGATCAGGTGCACAGCGTGCACAGCTTGCTTGCATTTTCCAGAACTGGATAATACAGGACATAAGATGGCAAACTGATTGCCAGATTTTGTATGGTTCAATAAAGGTGGCAGAGGGAGAGTGACGAAAGGCTTCGGCCGCCATTTTGGAATCGAGACAGCCCGTGCTCTACCGCGATGCTCATGCGCGATCAACAACACCAAATCGACCAGTAACGGCAGAGACCACGCATGCATGCATTGCAAGGGCTCGCATCAGCGACGATGTCCACTGCCGCGTGAAACGGTACAAAGATGGCGAGGAGAGCGCGTGCAAAACTAATCGGTATTTGTTGTTTATTATGAGGAGTGATGGATGACAGTCCATTGAATAATTGAATTCCATGGAAAAGTATTCCATCAGCAGTAGCTATAGTGGACGCAAATTTTTTCGGCGACTGCACCGACGTGGATAGAAAGTGAGAGAGAGATTGAGAGAGAGAGAGAGAGAGAACGAACGAGAGATGCAACCAAACGTACACATATATGCGAGTATGGGGAGGAGCGGAGCCTTTCGCCTAATCTATTTTGCATAACAATACAAATTGCGCGCGACACTGGAACGTGCAGCTCGCGTTTTGCGCCTGCGCACACGGGAAACCGTGGCGATGGCGGCGCTTCTTTTTCGTCGGACGTGCGCTGTGAGCGGGACAGGCCTATGTATCCAACGGTGGTGGACGCACTTTTCTTTAGCTAAACGCACCCGTTAGTTTCTCGGAAGAAGTCATTTTTTGTCACCCATAGGAAATTGAAACGGTAAACGATATACAATTTAATTTTTAAATTAAATTCGACTACGATGAACCTATATCAGAATATTTTAACTTATTTTATTTTAATAACAAAAACATTCTGCTGCAGCCCCCTGAAGAAGCAACATGCGCGAAATTCGATCGAACCGGATCCGGAGAACATCACCACCACCAGCAACGCTCACTGCAGCAGCATTCACCCTGTCTTCAAAGTAAAAAACTGCAGATAAATGTACATTTTTATCTTCACGTAAATAATGAAGTTACAGCCATTTGGCTAGTTACCAAGAATTTATTATTATAATAAAATACTGAGTTTATACCCAAATCGTTGCCGTTTACATTTCAATTTGTTTCGTCATTTGTTCTACACAGCTCCTAGCATCATTATTACTAACTATTTATATTAATGACCCCAGGATAGAATAAACGAGAGCCTGCGCCGGGAATCGAACCCGGGACCGCCCGCACCGCAGTCGGTTGCAATACCGACTGCGCTAGACGGGTCGTGCTGACATAAAAAATATACTAACATTTACTCTTAATGTTTCCCCCCTTGAGATAATCAAGCTGAATAAAAAACTTAAACATTAGCAACACAACAAAACTACCTACTCCTGACAAAATTTCATGTCTTTCCCCGACCCACCCTGATTCCACGCAAGACAAAGAAAAAAAGGTTGGTCCGCATCGCCAATTTACGAACCACTGTTCTAGAGCACAGCGTGTTCTCCACTACGCAATTTGGAACACAACGAGGCGTGGCGCGCGCGCGTCTAGAAATTTTTCCCCGCCAGGCCGACACCGGCGCCGTCCGTTCCCCACTCCCCTTCTCCCACCACCACCCACGCACCCGCGCAGCACGCGTGCGAGTGAACGCACATTCTAAACAAATTACATTTTTTTTGTTATCCCCGCCACCCACCCACACACACGAACCGCTACAAATAATTCCGCACGGGCAACACGGCGAGTCTCGCCGGCGCCACGCTAGCCGCTCAGCCCTTCACCTTATCCCTTCACCCCCCGTGCCTGTCGCTAGGCGCACCCCCTCCCACACACACGGCGTTACATGTTGTTAATGGGGAGCGCTGCGCTCTGCACGTGCATGAGGGTGTATCTTTCGGGTAACCAACAGACGCCATGTTTTTTTTTTCTCAACCGATTTTAACATTTAAGAGTCTGAAATTATTACTGTGGGCGTTTCCACCAAATCCATTAAGTCAATGCACCGGTCGTCAAAGCTATTAGTGACTAAGTTAAAACAAGCTTACAGTTTTTATTTTTCTAAAGGTCAATTGAGCTTGAAGCTTATTTTGTTGCTTCAGCACAAAGCAGTTTGATTAATGATGCATTTTGGCCAGATATATATTTAACGAATAATGCAATATCGGATTCACAAATGACTTAATATTTCGTAAATATTATTTTTTAAATACCAATATCGAAACATGGTTCATCAGACCGACCACGACGATTTCAATCACACTTGTCGTGACTAGCTATGTTTTAAAGTATTTTTTCCCGGTACAAAATTTTAAATATCAAACGACCCTATTCAGTCATTTTAATTATTTGTGAAAAGGAGAGAAAATATTTCATCGCTTTGCGGCAGATGGCGTAGACGGTAGATAACAAAATAGCTGGGCATCAGTTTCAAATAACTATCCACAGTAACGTTAGCTGGGAAGGTCACAGCGCATTATTAAATGCTGCAACAAGCATCACGATTGATCAATTAAAAGTTTCGTCAAAGTTTGGCGAAGAAAATAATATTGTTAGGACCCAAAATTAATTCGACATTTTAAGCTGTCAAGGTTTTGATTATGAGCACGTGGAAAGAAGCGATTTTTCACCAAAACCACTCACGTGTCGTTACCATTCGCTTGGCCAAACTTGACAAAGTCTTCCTAAATGTCAACTCTAAGCAAATCTTAGGGGAAAACGACTTCATACAGATAACGTGGAAATTCCAAAAAGATTCCACTCCACCAATGTCGGATTTGCATTCCGTCAAGCTCACATTCTCTCTCCCCTACATCAATAAGCACGTTCAGTGCCTCGAACAGAACGTACAAATTATAACATTTTTTTTCTTCAAATTTAAATAAGAAATGGGTGCGCCGCGGTTTAGCAATTCCAAAAGATGAACGCGTTTATTTCTGTTGTTGTTTAGCGTACGAGGAACTTCGAGAAATGACTTAGACACGAGTTTTCCGCGCGTGTGCAACTAATTGTGCGTATGGGGAAAAGAAGACCTTGCCCCGAACACATCTATCCATCTCGTCTAAGTGAGCGCGAGGAAGGAAGGGAAGGAGGGAGGGAGAGTGAGCGAGAGAGAATTTTCTTCAAGTGACGTCCTTCAATTTCCAACGCTAATAATAATACTAATAACCCGAACCGAGCCGGCTTCGAACAAGCTGCGGCTTGCTAGAGATGTCGTCTGCGAATGAAGTCATCTCTCAATCTAACCCTATACGTAGAGTACATGCGCATACTTTGTACATTAGGCGCTGGCATATATACACTTGAGATTGAGAAAATGGGGAGAGAGGAAAAAAATCCCACATTGGCTTATATTGGTGCAGTACTATTCTCTTGAGACCACAGTTTAAACCTAGTAAAAGGTTACTTGGATCGAGAGTTTGTGAGCATATGAACAAAAAATCACGATAGGCACATAGATAAATCGCCGCACCGGAACTATATAGACGAACGAGATTGCAACAAAATGCAAAATGATAAAAACGCTTAGATGTTGACCTGACGTTTCTTAGACTCGTGTCTAACGGTATTTTGTAAAGTAATATTTACAAATGATATGCATGTAATTGGAAGGAGTTTTAAGATTTAAAATTGAGTGCGACTATATATTAAAAACCCCTTCCACGGTACACGTTAAAATTCAAACCCCTCCATAAACAGTACCATTGTAGGAGACTGAAGTAGAGCACAGTAATTATTTAAAAAAAAAAAAAGAAGTTTTAATGAAAAAATAGCATAAAAATAGTTACCCGTAACAAAATACCTAACAAACGGAAAATTTACTATGAAATACAAATATTGAATGAATAAAAGTATGTTCCGTTTCAATCGTGAAAAAATGCCACGCTTAGCCGTGCTGCATCGTATATAACATCGCGCATAGAAGGGCAGCATCCAATGAGGAGTTTTCGCCACATAGCAACCGTGCCTTGTGTGATTGCCGTCGCTCGAAATGCCCCGCAATTGCAACAGGGCATGGATAAAGTGATCAGCTGTACCCTATCTCTCAATCTCACTTCAGCAGGTCTCAAGACGAAAGATGGATCGACGATTCAGCTTGTTGTCTGCATTTCTCTGTGCTCGCTTTGGCGGTGGTTTATCAGAGTGTGTGTGCGTGCGCGTGCACGCGATCGAGGAATTGTAAATGATAAAGTCATCAATCACATCAAACGGCAGAGAATTTTTATTCTTCTGGGTTTGCGTTTTCCTCGTCATTATAAAGCAAACAATCTGGACGAACGAGCAGCAATAGCGCGAGCGATGGAAAAACTGTACATAATCAAGCCGCGGCGGGGGCGAATTTTGGCGGAAGGAGCGAAGAAGGGGTCCCCACTTCTCAATACACTGCATGTAAAAGGCACTACGCACCACCAAGCATCTACATGAGCCACTATTCGCTCTCAAGAAACCAATTGCAACTTCACCGTCGAAAATGTTTTGGTATGGTTGCTTTTCTAAAGTTTTCTAAAGAAAGCAAGTTAAATGATGGCCAGGGTGCCAGGATGCCAATCAAACCAGGATGCAAAAACTATTTTAATTTAAAAAATGCAATCAGCTGAAAACGTAAAAAAAAAGCTATTTTGAAACATCACTGAATCAAAAAATGTGAAGTCAATTAGTTTTCAATCAGCTAGGGGAAAGGCAATATGCAAACCCAAGTCCGATATCACAAAGATGATACTTTTTTTAATTGAGCATCAAAACACTTGAATCTTTTAAGTTATTCTTTCGCGTTGTAAAACGACTGATTTCTTTAGAGACATTTGCTGAATTATTAGACAACATTGCGTCATGTAACTGTGTTAATAAAACATATGGCTAAAAAATGTCCGTGCCTTTCTTGAGTTTGTTCTTTAAAGCAAAAATTCTAGTTTGACAGCGAATCAATCTTTAATATTATATTGTTCGACAAAATGAGAAATATGTATTTGTCGGAATATTAACATATATTCCAAGTTTGATTTTCCCCCTCCCCATTCATAAAATCTTAATTTGCATAGCGCAATCATTTTTCATTTTTGTCGAAGGCGATCCCATTAATTATATCCCGTGCATATCAAATGTGAAGTCCACGTATGCAAATGCATACATGCCGGACTAGAGAAGTACACATGCATAACAATAATGGGTGCATTCAGAGCCTTGCTTGCGCCAGATCTAATCTCGAGTATGGTAATCTCTGTCTACAATCTTGAGCACAAAAGGAAACATATTTTATTCGTAAGATCTTGGTGTCAAATCAGGGTATCTCTCCACAACCTAAAGGCATAACAGAAAAGTTGTTTACGCGAAACGTTTATCGTTAGTTACTTTGCGGATGAAACAAATGTGCAAATAAACCGATTGGTAGAAAGGGGTGCAGACATTTGAGCCAGATTAATAAAGACAGTCTGTGATTGGAACACAAATTGGGAGGAAAAGCTACATTGGCAGGTTGTATTGAATTACACGCTTGTATCTTTAGCGGAAATGCATTTAGCGACGGAAATACAATTTTAGGAAGATGGCTCTCGTAATTGGGGGCTTTCAGTGGCTATTGTCCAGGGTGTGAACAACATTAGATCATCACTACGTTCAGTCCCCCAAAGGATATCTTGGTGCAAAAAATAATTACAAATATTTGTCCCTGTAAACGTTGAACAACTCATGCTTAACGATGAGTTAACGAGTAGTTCTTAACGAATATTGGCCAACCATGTCAAGTTTTATACCGAATATAATCAAGTAGTCAACTAAATAAGTACCGTATACATGTAGAGTCCATTTCATTATTGGCAATAATTAGCTGTCGTAAAATGGTTTCATTGTTTCCATCTACGTATTTCACCAGTTCACCAAAAAAAGAAGGGGGTACCGAAAACCTGTGCTCCCCCCGCTCATGATTTTTTAACTTAATAAATATTTAAATCCCTCTTATCGATTACATTCCACAGAAAAATTGCAATGCGTAAAATGGCAAAACTATGTTCTATGCTCAGAGTGAACCCTTAAAAAAGACCCTGACCACACCCGAATGCTACGTAAAGCACGTGAGAAACGAGGACGTGACGAAAAGATGCGTCAATTTGAAAACAATAAAATTATACGGTTGGCTTCCGACATTCTTCGCCGCCCACAGCCACCACCACCACTACCACCACCCTCGGTCCCACCCCAGCCATACACTAATGCGATCCAATAATGGATTTCAACTACCACGGCAGCTAAGGGTTCGGCGAAGAAAAAAAATATAAATATGAATTGACTGGTGGTGAGTGGGGTGCGACAAGAACCGATGACGTGAGCGAACTAAACATAAACTATTTGGACAATGTCATTATTATTTGGCTTTTTTTGGCTGTCCTTACTTTTTTAAATTGCTCCAATATTCCGATCGGTTCGTTGACTTCCTTATTCTATATCGCACAGTCACTTCATTACTGTTGAGGTCATGAACTCACCAAAAGCAAAAGCTTGGTTGGTTGACCCATTAACCGTAGTGCTCCGTTACGCAGCTAGTGTTTTATTCATTGCTTTAATGAAGCTACATGGAATGTATCGAGCGATATGAAATTGATATTTTGCACATGCACCTTTAGCCGGAATTTAAATATTTAAAAAATATTCACCCAAGCAAAAATTTCACATGGTTTAACACGTCACCGTCTTAATCGACCAATCTGGCGCTGGTGAAACCATGCCGCGACTTCTCCACCTGACTACACATTAGCCGCATTGTTCATAGACCGCCCCAGCCATTCAACTTGCATTCAGTGCTATAACCGCCGCTCTACGAATCACTCGCCAAACCACCCCAACAACCGCGCCTAATGAACCGATTAAAAGTTGTGTACATGGATAGAAATTCACAAAATCACTCTTTCAAAGAGCCTTTTAAATTTGCGTGGGCAGTATTCGTCATTAGCAGAGCAGTGAAACGTTTGCAAGGCCTCTACTCTTTAATACACTATTCCATTTTCATTTATAAATCACACAAACACGCCACCACAAGCACAAAATGTTTGTGGTCGCAGGTCCTGAGCCTTTAAGCTGTATCTAGGCTGGGAGGGGGGGGGGGGTGCAACGGTAGACCTACAACAGGGAACGATACTGCGGTAAGTGGAATGAAAGTTGTGGGCAAGGGGGATAAAACTGCTGTACTGGAGGCGGAAAAATATGCAGGGGTGGGGTGAGATAGGGGAGGGGGTTGCGAGGGAGCTGGGACGGAAATCGTCGCGGATATGTAATTGAATTTGGTACATATATTCAGGATTGGTGTGGGGATAAATGCAGTAAACAGGATCGGGATCGAGTCTGCCTGCGATCCACTGCGATCATCCTCTAAACGTACCGCAATACACCTTCCACCACCCCCCATATACCACCAGTACATGTACACAGCAAAAGGGACATCGCCGGGGCACGTTTCGAGTGCGTCGACAGCGAGAGACAATAACTGGGCTGTTATCCAGGGTGAAAATGGGATATGGGGGTGGTGGTGATGGTGGCGGGGGTGAAGGTGCAGGCAGGGGTGCGCGCGGGCCCGACACTGTCCTATCGTGTTCGCTCGTTCCAATCCCGACCGTCATTTCCATTCTACCAATTCCACTTTAGACGTTCGTCGTCAAGAACGTTCCTCAACCAGTAAAGCATTGTTCTGTTATTGATTTCGTTCTATTGAACTCTTAAATCTTTGTTCCTCTTGTTTGATTGAATTTAAATAAAACTGGCGAATTAATAATAAAAAATGGAAAGTAATGCGGAAATGCGTTTGAGAAACTGGATACAATGATTGCGTCAGTAAAGATTTGCATGACATGATCCCGGCCCGGGGCTGCTTGCGGCTTGAAATTTTAACCCGTTGAACTCATTGATGTTATATTTCTCAATCTAACTCTGGTCTCATGCCTCTATTAAAAAAATATTGAAACAACACTAACCTGATATTTAGCTGAAATAATTTGGATCTATTGATTATTAACATAGGCCAAAATATAAAAGTGATGGCTAATCCAGGCAGCTATGTTCGGCAAAAGGAATATACGAAGAGCGGTACTTATAAATTAGAAAATAATAATAATAAATAAAAACAATCCTGATAAAAACCAAGTTTCAAGGTAAATCTAGAATGTTTATTAGAATACCAAACCATAGAAAAACCAAATCCCTTATCAAGGGCTAAATTTAAAAATCCCCTCACCACTGATAAAAGTTCAGCTTCGCTTACACTGGAATAACGATCCGAACTACTTTCTCTAAGTCCGAAACACACTGCACAAAGACTAAAGCAATTCGCCCAGCGCTATTCGACCGGGTTTCTCACACTATCCATCAACTCTTAATTTCTATCTCATTTAGTCCAATTTCTCCGTCGCGCGAAGCAGGGATATAAGGCGGGGGATCGGTAGGGGAGAAAGAGGAGCGAAAGTACCCGTTGACGCATACTCTGTTCCTACGCCTCATCTAAGCGTTCCAATTCTCTCTTATTCCACCACACCCCCATACATCCCCCTACCCCTCAGCACTCCCCCCGCGTCCCCCCATATTTGCCCCCCCCCCCCCTGCACCATTCTCCAACTTTAGCCAAAGTCGACCATAAATAACGCCAACGGTTTCAACGCAAAGACACGTACACTGTACAACTGTGGGCCCCGCGCGTGCGTATCTGTACCCGGCTTGCACGCGGATCATTCAGATACACCCTGGGCAGCGATGAAATAACTCGCCCCCTTAGGCGTTATTTTCAACTATGAATTTTTTTATTTATTTATTTTTTTTTTAATCACAGTAGCGCCTAGTGCACTACAGGATTAATGCACCCTCGTGGCTCTGTGGAGATACGTGAGGGACAGGGAAGGGAAGGGAATAGGGATGGCAGCTGGAATAGCCAGACTGCAGGATCCACACCTAAGCTGATATTATTTATTATGACTGAAATTATATCATGCCTTGCGATATTTTTAAACCTTAAACAATATCATTTTCCCCCGCTTCTATAAAATCAGAAGTTAAAAATTGTAAAAATAGAACAATATACAACTGAAACGTTATTGTCAATCACTTTAGTGAATAATATCACAACATAATATAACCGCTTGAGTATTTGTGGAGGGGCAAATTTTCATCAGTACACCGGAAATGAATAAACGAGAACCCGAGCCGGGAATCGAACCCAGGATCGCCGAATAATAGTCGGTTGCTCTGCCGCTTGGGCTACGACGACTGCACAAACCGTACACATGTCTTATTATTACTTATTCAAAAAATTAAATCAATACATTATTACGCGCCAAAATTCATTTGTATTGCCCTGTATAACAAACCTGACGCACGCACGAAGAATTTTAGAATAATTTTGCGCCTCCATATCTGAACAGAATTTATTCCCTGGGCTGATGTCCAAGTTCGTCATAACAGAAACCAGCCTTGGGTACACTGCGAGGCGTCAGCGGAAGCACACGTCACTAGATCTATCCACGGATTCCCTCGGATTCCCCGCGCATCCCCATTCCATCCCATCCCATCCCGACTCGGTCTCTCACTCTCGCTCAGGATTCCCCTCCTTCCCCGCGCTCCGCTCGTTCCATTGCTAAAACGAACCCTCACTCCCATCCCTCTCCTCCCCACACTCGCCCCTTCTCTCCTCCATTTCGCTAGATGGGCGACAACGCTCACCCGCTGACATCCCCGCTTCCTATAACTGAATTAAACTAAAAATTACTTCGGCGTTTAAGTGTTTCGAACTTTTGGAGCGCGCGCGTTGACGCACGCGCTCGCTACGGTGGAAACGGCTCTATCCTGTTTTACAATTCGCGGTATTGAATGTCGTCGTTTCTCCCCACGATTGTATTCGCGCGCTTACATACACAATTAATGGGGCCGGCTCGCCACTCAGAGAAACACTAGCTTGTGAGAACAGGAGCAGCCTCGACAATAGTAACAAAGCACCCAAACTTAAGAATGACAAAAAACAACACCGATAAACGATTGAATGCGAACGTGGTAAACGATTACAATATGTTTTAGATAATTTTGTTTGTGTCAACTTTTACCAACTATAATCATTTATGAATTTTCAGTGAATTAATGTAAAGTCAATAAACGAAAACGAAGTATGTTTTTTTTGGGGGGGGGGGATGGATAAATTTTCTTGACTACATGAGATTTTGTACCCCTCGTGTTGTGGCACGGACAGGTTTTCACTAGTACCCCAGGATCGAATAAACGAGGCCCTGCGCCGGGAATCAAACCTGAGACTGCATTCACCGCAGTTTGTTCCATACCCACTGATCTAGACGGATCGTACGATGTACTGTGTAATCTAGTACTGTCTAATATTCCTGGTTTACGTTCCACTAAAAAAAGGTGAAATAAATTTAATTTTAACATTTAAGGGAATTTCCTTTTGGTTTACGGATCACAAGAGTATTTCCAAGAAATTCGAAAGACGGTGATTGCGGACTATAGAAGGGACTTCAGTTACTCGCAACCTGACACCCGTACCGACCCGTCACCCATCATGACCCGACTCAGCAGGAAAGAGTTGGCGAAAGACAATCACTGTGGAACGGATGTAATGTCAACCCGAAGATGGCTCACTGGCAGGAGGAACGACAGGAAGCCATGCAGGGAAAACTAATTGCGAAAGCTCCCCCAATTTTCACTCTGGAGCTTCCCCGCCTGACACGCGCACGCCTGAATAGGCCGTACTCGACAAACGCGACCGATTTTGAAAGCCTTGGCGAACGGAAAAGCAGCAACAATAAAAATTGATAGTAAATTTAACGAGACTGAAGTGCAAAAAGCAGGCATTATGTCACGCCGTGTACGTACTTTAGCTAGCACATCCAAAGACCTCTCGAATTTAACAAAAGTCCAATCACCTCGCCACTTAAAAGTGCACGCTAACTTATTAAAAACATTGCACTTCGTATTTAAAAAAGTACTTTCTGCCAAGGCTTTCATCTGCCAATAGCCAAAGCACGGTATTTACCAAATCTTATCCATTCATAAATTGATATACCAGATTCTACGCACAAACTCTTAGTAGATACGTAGATTGAATACACAAGGAAGAAGAAGAAAAAAAAGGTGGCGATAGAAATGCAGCATGTGCCAGAGCCAAAATCTTACAGTCTAATCCAAAAATAGCCCGGACTTCGTTATAGCTAACACCAGTAATTACAGCTCGCACATATCTTCGCAATTTCCTCTCGGAGCATACACCGGGGCAAGCTTTTAGCTAGCTTTACGGTAGATGTTTCAAAAAAATTTGGCAAGACGTCATATCGCGGGGAAGAAAAGTTGGCCGGCGCACATCATTTATGTGCATCACGTGACTTCCGCGCACAGAAATCGCGGCTACGCATTTACGTTGAGTAGTCAACAACTTCAGGCAGGATCACCAATGGGGGATATTTACAAATAAAGTGCAATTCTGAAGACGTTTGGGAGGCAAAGTCTTCAATTTTCGAACTGGTATCGATCAAGTTCATACTTTCTGATATCGCCAAGAGATGAAAAACGTTGAAGTACCGAAAAACAACAACATCCCCTTAAGGTATGTGAACATATGTAAAATACTTGTTATTGATTATACTCAAAATCATAAAATGATATTTTTGTATAATGTGAAAAACGCTGTACCGTGGGGGATTAAGATAAACGAGATCGCAACATAATGCGAAATGATGTACAAATAATATCATTACTTTTTACAAATGAGATCATTGTTTACTCTTTATTTGTCAATTCGAAATTATTAAGTCTCCCGCAATGTACCTGGATACATGTACGGTACGTGCAGTCGCCACACGCATTCAGTTTTCGAATAATTTCGAAAGTTTAATTTGTCGTTTGTGCTGTCGAATAATAGAACGCTTTAAACTTCTCGCATTAAACGTTACATTTGTACACGATTGTAAAAAGGTGTAATATTTAATAATTTCACATTCTGAAAAAAATAATTTCGAAATTTTGTAGTTTTTATGGCAAAAAATCTCTCAAATTACAGTTGATATTACCAACCACTTGTAAAGAGAAATACTGTCTGCTCGTAGAAGTTTAATGAAAAAGTTTTCCTATTACAATTATAAGAAAATATTCACATACTTTTGTGTTGGACCTCGATCTGAATAGCAAAGACACCTCACTTCGTTTGACAAAAAGGTCGCAGGAAATCGTGTGTGGAAAGAAAGTTGGCGGTATATGGCTTTTTGTATTTCCACACTGCATTTCGATAGAGAAAAGTGCAGAAGCATTTCGAGCCACGCAGCAGCTATATCCACAAACCACCGCTCGAGAGAAAGTGCAATGGGGTTGGGTCCCACCCTCGGTACACGACGAGTAAGTTATGGCATTGTTGAAAAACCTGCTGCAATAGTGGAAGGCTTTCATGGCAAACGGAAATTCAGTGTGAGCCATCAAATTTCCAAGCCGACGTGTACATGCACGAAAGTCCCATACACACATACACATGCGCGAATATTTATTCGTTGGTTGAGGGCGGTACCAAGTACCGTACGTATAGGGTCCCATATGCAGTAATAGCAACCGAGAGAGAAAACCGAAATAATATCTATACAAGGCAACACAGGACTACCGTTAAGCGAGACGATGCGCAGTTGCTCATCCTGCCTATATACTTGGCGCATCTCGTCCAAAAACAAGGTTGCCATTAAATTCACTACGAACTCGCTGCGACGAGCAATAGGCTAGATGTAGTGGACTGCCAGAAGACAATTAGACCGGCCATCAACAGTGCAACAGCTATAAAACTAGACCAATGTTGGTGCCCGAAATAATGAGAAAACTCGAGTATGGAGAAGCTGCAAATTGAGAAAGAGATAATAGACGTAAAACCGAACTGCCACTTTATAGGCGGCATTTGTGATCAAGGAAAGATGGCTAATTAATCGATCGCAAGTCCTCACTGAATTTTACATACGAAACAGGTCAACACTCCCTTAGACAGGCCAACACATAAAACTTTGAATATTATATGGACATTGTTCTCTAACAAAATTATTATTATTATTATTATTATTATTATTAAATGGCAAGTAACCAATTTAACAAAAAATGATGTGAAAGTGTGCTATGAAAGTGTTCCAAATACAGAACTAACTAATAATCAAGTAATAAGAAATCTTAGCCAATAATTGCTGATTACGAAAATGTGGGACATGAAGTGTAACATAGAAGTATCATTTTTTATTACAAAAAAATCGATCATTTTCAGGTAGCATCATTTGATTTATTAAGTAGACAAACTGTTGTTTTTCACAAGCATATCGATTTAAATGAGTACGAGCAAGTTAAAATGTATAATTTGCGTGTTGGTTCTTCACTAGTATCACTTGCACGAGTATCATTTGTTTTACATGAACACTACGGTCGTCATAGCTCAGTGGTAGAGCATTCATCATGTGTGCGGCGATCCAGGGTTCGATTCCCGGGTCGGGTTTTTGTTATTTGATCCCGAAGCACTCATAAAAAAAGAATCCCAATCTCATAATCCTAATCCGACATATTCACACATATTGTTATAATGCCTCAGTGGGCAAAGTTACACGTTCAAGACATGAGCGACCTGAAAATACGGTGTCGAGTGGGGTGCGTAGCGAAAGTCAGTCTCACCTG
>JAUJYS010002900.1:0-13940 GCA_033995665.1 Melogona broelemanni | reverse complement strand
CTTCTGCCGGGAATCGAACCCGGGACCACCCGCTTAGTAGTCTATGACTATAGCCACTGTACCACGGGGGCCGCACAGTCTTCAGTTTAACAGTCTTGCTTGTCAAGTACTCTGTAAAACTGTCATTACCTATCTTGTTGTATGGTATCCAAGTATGACTTTTTGATTAAAACAGAAGTTATTTTCTGCTGACATTATCGTCGTCTTCATTATTTTTAATTACTGTAATTTTTACTGTAATCATTTATAATTGAGTACTATTTCTTATTGTATACTGTATATCGTCATTTATAAAGCGTCTTAACTATCGGACTTTATTTTACTGATTTTATTTATTTTTATCAGTATTTTTCATTATATTTACAAATCAATTGATCGAATAAAGGGTAATCATAACCAGGAATCGAACCAGGGTTCCCTAGTCTGTCTTCCAAGCACAAATGGTATCTGGTGGCCCGTCAATGCGGCCCACTTTTTGATGAGGGTTGCTCCTGCTCTATCCGAACCCGTTCGCTTCAAAATACTTTATATAAGAAACGTATCCGTGTCTTAAGTAAGCAGTGACTTGTGGGCCGCCTCTCATATCGTGCGTGGATTTCTTTAGCCGCTAAAGGCGGTATTACACGTGGCTGGTAATCGCGGCGAATGCAGTCATGGTGTGCAAATTATATCAGCGGGTCGGCGGCTGGGTGGTGTTGCGCGGGAGCTGCGAGTGCTTTCGCAGCTAATTCGCTGGCTCTTGGCGAATAGAATTGAACATGTTCAAATGTATTCGCAGCTCAATACCGCCCAGCCGCCGAACCGCTGCTGCAATTTGCGCGCTTCAGCTGCATTCGCCGCGATTACCAGCCACGTGAAATACTGCCTTAAGAAAGGCGTTGTCAGTGGCGGGGGTGGGGATGTGGGTGGGTAGGTGGTAAAGATGAAATGGGCGGTGGCGGTGTAGGAGGTGGTTCGCGTTCACTGTCTTAATTAAGATAGATTTTTGTGCCGGTCTTTTCTCTTCTCTTCTCTCGTGGTGCCGGTAGTGCGGGCGCGTGAATGCGGCATAGATACCAACCAAGTCTCCGCTACCCATGACATCCCTACACATTGATTCATAAGTATGCGTTATTTACCGCCGTAGTTCCATTACTTAGCTAAAAATGACCGGGTTGGTATGAAATTTGGCACAAATATATTACAGGATGATTGAATTTTTAAGTTTTTTAAATTCAAATTTTACATCCGATCTGGCTGAGAGGCGAACGTGCCCACTCGCCTACCAGCGGATTTGGGTTTGATTCCCGGTGTAGCCGATCGTTGGATTGGTTCGTTGGCGCGGGGAAAGGCAATGACAAACCACCTCTCTATTCTGCTAACAAAACTAGGGGGCTTCTGCTCTCTGAAGGGGGATCGAGGGTCAGGGTCCGGAGACGACACGAGGGACACAACAAAATTGAAATTTTCCCGTTATGAATTTGGCATTTTAGAGGTGGCTCTGCGTAAGAGCAACTGGCGCGCGCTGCATCGTCCGCTCTCTGCTGTCAACAATGGTGTTCACGGAGGTAAACAAAATAGCGATCAAGTTTCTGCGACGCAATAAGTTATGATGCGAAAGGACTGCTCCAAATAATTGAAATGTTCGCCTATGTTTACGCAACACTTGTGCCAAATTTCATAACAATTCCGGTCATTTTTTGCTGAGTTATGGAGCTACCGCGGGGAGAGGGGGTGGGTTTGCGTACTTGTGAATCACGGTGTTGTAGTGGTGCCGACGGTCCTTTTTGCTGCTCCACTATTTGGGCGTCACGAGTGACGAGCGAGAGAAAGTGACGCTGGCGCGGCTCGGCACACGAGAAATTGGAATGACATAAAAAAAGTGGTGGTTTAGAAAAGTGTGTCGTCATCGTAGTCCAATCGCATAATGCGACGCGGTCGTCTTATGAGGGGAGGGGGGGTGTTGGGGGGTGCGAGCTACCCTGAACTGTCGCTGTTGCCTCGCTCTCGGCTCACCTGTCACGAATGAGGACGAAGTGAACACGCCCATCATGGGGAAGAGGGAGGAGGAGAGGAGAGGGAGGGTGTGGTAAAGTTATCTTTAAGTAAGGGGTATAAGGTATTAACGTCATGGCGTTCTGTTGAGAAATTCATTGAAGCCAACTTATTGTAAAGTTTGTCCTAGCTTGTTTTATTTTATTTATTGCTTTTTATTTGCAAACTTACTCTTTTATTTGCCCTTGCATAAATATGGGACAAAGGATATATTTCTAATTTACACTCAACACGAGGATTAATGATTAGAAATTGCCGTTACATCTCTAA
This sequence comes from Melogona broelemanni, assembly GCA_033995665.1. NCBI lineage: Eukaryota > Metazoa > Arthropoda > Diplopoda > Chordeumatida > Chordeumatidae > Melogona > Melogona broelemanni. Next base: position 11,636 of record JAUJYS010002900.1, on the reverse strand, counting down.
ATAATGTACAAAGAAAAAATCGATGTATACATTGCCCGGTAGAATGTATATCTCGTGTTGGGTTAAAATGTAAAAATGTTTTGTTCCTGCCCCGTCCATTTTCTGCGGTTGGCAAACACTGCATACTCTTAGCTGTGATTGCCAGCGTATAAGGGGCAGCTGAGGTCCATTCTAAACCACCGCAGTGTCTGCTGTTAGACAAAGCGATATCATTATAATTGTTATCCCAACGTTCATTTGCAAATTAACTTGACATTTAGTGTTTGTTTTTTCTTCTTCAAACTAATTGGACACATCCTACCAAATCAAGCAACGATTTTTTATATGGCGTTGAGTTTTGTGATTTAACATTTTTTTTCAAATCGTTCGTACAAGGTACTGGGAGTATTTTTTTAGAAAAAACTATAAGGTACTTCGGTCTGTGTAAATTTTTATCTTTTTGTAAAAATAGAAAGGGAGATTTAATGTCTACCCTTTCCTACTTTGTTGCTTGAAGTTGTACGAAGGGCGTGGGTGCGTGTGTAATTTAGAACCCGCATATGACCTGTTCTTCTTTCGTTTGCTTTCAAACACGAATATGTGTCTAGACAACAATACTCTTTCCACATCATAAATGCTAAATTCGTCTCGGATCGATTTGAAAGATAAAATACGCATGAGGTGCGCGTACGGATGATTGAATCTGCAAACAAGTTCAATTCCCCCCTTTTTTTGCGTGACACTTGAAATAGTAATATATATTTATTATATTTACCCGGATATATATTTATTTTGCCCCTCACTGCCTAGTTTTGTTCCTAGGGTGGCGGAGAAAATCGCTTATTTTTCTCAAACTCTCCATTTCTTTAATTAATTAGTGTTGGTGTCGCCTGGGTCAGACACAATATGGCGATATGGATCATTTTCAAAATTGATGAGAAAATTACGGTTAATCCGCTAGATATAACTTCGTCATGACTCCATCGTTTACGCGTCAAGATATTGTACCTACTGCCTGCACCCGCTTAGTTTCACTTTTCGCTTGTCTGGTCTCTTCACACTCCCAATCTCAACTCTCGTCTCCTTTCTTTCACTGCTTCATCCACCAAACGTTTTTCGTCTGTCCCCAGAGACGTCCTCCTTCCCCCGACTTCGATCCCTTAACCCCCTCATGTCCCCTCGGACCAACGTCAGGCGTCTACTGCAACCCATTCGCTCACACATCTCCTCACCACCCTCCCCCCACCCCCACCACCTCAAATGTGTCCGATTCGATACCGGAAAGCTTTTTCGCTTTCTCTTTCTCCCCCCAATGGGAGCGAGCGATTTGTGGCCTGCATCAAGGCTCGGCACCACGTGACCACACCCGCGGACACTCGCCGGCCATCGACACTCTAACAGTGCGTATCCCAATCACCAATGGCGGCAATGTATCCATGACAACGCCTATGACGCGCACGCATGTGTGTGTATGCCGCCTATCTCCCCCGTATGAGCCGTAAAACGCGGGTGGACTAGTCCGACGAGCCGCTACCATTCCGCTACTATTCCGCTCAGTGGCCGCTCTCCTACTTTTGGCACGCGTCCGCCTCTTCTCCACGGAAGCTCGTGCACGCGCTCGTGCCACTGTAGCGCTCTCTCCTCCCGCGCTTTCTCGCGTCCATACTTCTTCCGGCTTGCCTGCCGACGGACTGCTTCCTGGCCAGAAAGGCCTGCTTACTGTCTCGCTTCATCAGTAGGTGTCCCCCCGCCCTCCTTCCTAGACAGGCGTCTATTCCTGAATCAATCGGCGCTTTGTACACCCTGAGTTGTATTTGTTTATTATATTATTTATTATTCATGGAAGACTGGCAATTAGAAAAGAAAATAATACATTTTGGCCTACTCTTGCGGTGTAGTAGATAATTTTAAATTAAAATCATTTATGGTGAAACGATGGTCTTGTATAAATAAATTGTAATGTAAATAAAATCACTAAATGTAAATAAAATCAGTATTACAAAGTTCGATAGTTAGTTTATTCTGTCTCCTCTACCCTACAGATTAAAAGTGTCGAACTATCAATGTAATACTGATTTTTTTATATTTAATCGGTTGTTCTCAAAAACATTTTATGGTTGAAATAACCTTGGTAGAACTTTTACCATCTTCAATATTTCTTCCGTTGTGCATCAGTCTTGTCCACACATGTGCGTATTAGTATTAGTTGGATCGTGCGTGCGCCATTCCAGCACCGAGCCCAACCAACACCATCCTCGACTAATCCTATATGGTTGGCAAGTGCTCCGCTGGGGAGCGCTAACAGCGTGAGCGAAAGTGGCGCGCGTGGCTGTTCCATCCACGCCAACAGTCAGAGTCGAGCGAGCGGCTGCCGCGTGCCGCATCTAGCACTCCGCTGCACAGCCAACATCATCACTGCCGTCGCCGTGGCCTCTCCCGCCCGCCCGTGCTTCTGCCTGTGTCGTCTGGCTGGAGAAGTCAAGTGCGCGCGTGTGCTGTGACCAACTGCCGGACGCCCTGTATCCTGTCCACCCGTACTGCTGACGGATTCCTCGTAGTGGCTGGCGCGACCATCTCCTGATGGCGACCATCTCTTGGTGGAGATCGTCGTTGTCGTCTGTGTCGGCTGTCTCCTCCAGCTCCGCTCCCACGATGAGGTTGTCCGCCATGACGCAGCCCCAGCATGAGCCCCGGCAGCAGCAGGCAGCCGCCGACGATTCCCTGGGTTTGGTGCGCGTCTCCAGCAACATCAGTTAAACATGTCGGCAGCAGCACCACCACACAGCCAATCGCGTTTCTCCTCCTCCTCCTAGTCTTTTTCCTCTTTCTCACTTCGTGTCTCCGTCGACTCCATCTTGGTTTTTCCTCTGCGCTCTCCCCAAGTATCCGATCGCTCGCTCGCTCAGCGGATAGAGAAGCTGCCTGTCTGGTTTCTCCTCACTCTCTCGCGCCTTTTTTTCTTATCCGCACTCTCGTCTCGCTTCTATTTGGCGCCGATCTCATTCGACCCACACGCGTTTTCGGATTATCCGCGTTGTCAAGCAATAACCCCACAAACATACTAACGGTAAGCCGAAGGGAGCAATGACGACATTGTGCTGACCACTTGTATTTCTCTTCTCTCCCGTCACCCACCTTCAATGACCAACGTGTCCCCCCTCTCTTTCACTATCCATCCATTATATCCTCCGCTTACACTCTCTCAAATCCCTAATGGTTGACATCAACAGCCAATCATCCCGACTGTGACGTCTCGCCTTGCGTCTGTCAGCCCATTTTGTATTCCCCACTCTCTTAACATCATTATTTGTTTCCCCCTCCCACCCGACCTGAAATAATATCATTATTTGTTCCCGCTCCTCTAACACCCGCACCTGTCCACAGCGCACACCTTTAGAATTATTCATCTGCGGTTTGTTCGCTGTCTCCGCAAATTGTGATTCCGCAGAGCAAGCTGGATGTTGTCACGTGTGGCTAGGTATACACGTACGTCATAGCGTCGCCATTTACCCCAACTTCCCCCTCTCCAACCACACACACAGTTGCTCGTGCACGTCATGGTTGCACCTAAGTCTGCTTCCTTACCGCCACCTCACCACCCTCCTTCGTCCTTCGATGCGCGAATGTAGGTCGATTGATTCGATCGGGATCTTGGAATCGGATCCAGCGTTCCAGACAGACGGTAGATGTGAGGGGGGGGGGAGAGATCCGAGAGGCGATGGTGGCGCCCTCACCTCATGGACGCTGAACGAGCGCCAACTGTCACTCGATCCTTTTAATTTTTTTTAAATGTTGGTAGCCATTTTAATAAGCAGCTGTGGAGGCGCCACGAAACGATTCAAGTGCGTCAGCCCACCAACAACCGTTAATCAGTGGTGGTTGATGAGGATGATAGTGGTGGTGGGGGCGTTAGTCTAGCAAGATGGCGGACCACTTTTTCGTTGAGGCATTTTCGGAGTGGTGGGTTTTTGGGAGCGACGCGCCACGCACCAAGAGTACGAGCTGGCTGGCGCCTGTAATAAAATCAACATTGGCGCTTTTACACATGAGTGGTGGGGACCAATCGATTATCGATTAAAGCGAGAGTGAGAACAGGCAGTCAGCATGTTTTTCACACGGGGGTTCATTCGAAGCCTCCACATTTCCCCCCACCACCTGATAACACCTGATAATAATACCTGCCAGTGTCACACGGCTCTATCTCTCGTTAATACGTCGTATCGAGTTTCTGCTCTCTGTGCTCGTTTCGAAATGGAGCTAATATTGATGATTATATTTGTAGCGTGACTAAATGTGATTTAAAATGGGTGAACGAGCAAAACAACTGTTTCAATTGAAGTGCCATTGCGCAATTTATTGATTGGTTTCGGGCGCTTCAGTGAGACACATGGTCTATTTTCCATGCTGCGTAGTGACTTATTCAGTTTGTATTTCTTTATTGGGGAAATTCTTCTCAGTGTTGTGAATATTTAATAGGAGATTCTGTACCCTTCGTGTTGCTTAGGCAATATGTTAGGTGCTCATTTTCACCACTATCCCCAGGATATCGAATAAACGAGAGCTTACACCGGGAATCGAACCCGGGACCACCCGCTTAACAGTCTCTTGCCATACCCACTGAGCTAGACGTATCGTTCGGATAGACGAATTTATAAAAAAACTTGAAATGTTATTTTAATAGATTCCGAAAGATTCGTGACGTGATGGGGTTAAGAATGTTCGAATCCCGGTTCTCTCTCCTTCGTTTAATCGATCCCGAGATACTGGTGACGGTGTGCTTACATGCAGTGTTGGGTAAGAACGGAAAGGAAAATTCTTGGTTCCTTTTAATTTTTGAGGAACTGTAACGGGAACTGGTTCCTTTTTCGTGGAAGGAAGTGGATCTGGTTCCTTTTCAAAAGGAACGAACCCAACACTGCTTACCTGCTTATTTTGACCGCGTCGGTATTGATGATTGCGGTATAAAAAAAAAATGCGACTCACTTTATTGCTATTAAATATTATTTGGTATCGTCGTGTTCTAGCACATTAACGCATGTATCGCGTGACCTTATCGTATTTGTGTTTGCGGTTCCCATAAAAGTTGTTTTCAACCCTGATGGGGCCTGATGGCGTATCTCTAATGATCCGTTCACATGCTTGATTGGTTTGTAATTCAGAGCATGATTGGTTGTTCGGAAGAGAGATATTCGTTTCTAACACGGAAGATGTTTCACGTAAATCATTCAATTTCATTTGAATTTTAGGTTGATGGAAATGACGGTCGCCGTAGTTTGGTTGTAGAGTATCTGCCATTTGTACGACGATCCCGGGTTCGATTCCCGGTTCGGGTTTTCGTTATTCTTTCCCGAGGTACTGGTGAAAATGTGCTCCTCCATAATTTATCAAGCGATGAGTGGGGTGAAGAATTCACTTTAAAAGAAAATAATTATAATACAATATTGTTGATTTTTCTAGATATTACGCCATTTCAGTTATGTATAAAAAAAATTGAGCATCCTCTAGTAATTTTGTCAAATGTTTTCAACGTGATTTTGTAACTAGAAATACCGGTAGCATTGCCGTTGCAATTGATGTGGTTTGGAATAGGATCGAAATTGGTCGATTTTCTGTTCCATGTCAGGACACGTTCAATGGCGCAGTCTTGGAGATGGATCTAGTCGACGACGTAACGTAGTAGTAGTAGCCTAGAAGTAGTTCTCTATTGTAACTGTCTCTTATTTGTTCCCGAGTAGCGCTTGGTTGGACCGATGTTTGCCGGCACTGGTATGTGCAGTAGTTATGGAAACCAAATGTGTTGTCGTATAAAACGATATGCGGGGAGGGGGAGGTGGGCGGGATCTCCCTTGTTTGTCCTACCACCCCTTTCGTACCCCGGTCACAGTCGGCCCAGCCATATACTGTATAACATCAACTGAAATAGCTGAAACATCAACTTAAACATCAACTGAAATAGCTGAATGGTTCGCATATATTTACTCCATATTTAGCTCCATTATTATAGCTGTGTAATGGAGCTACGGCGGGAGGGGTTTCCAAACTTCTGGCTCACGCTGTAAGTTAGCCTATGCACCCCGAAATTTCCTGGAGATCACGAATGCGATTCCACGAATGAATTGAGAGTGGGAGTTGCGTTTCCTATCGATCGAAGCTAACCCTATTCCCAGGAAATTCTGCTCTCCTCAAGTTGAGCTGCTGCCGACCATGTGGACATGTGTAATTGGTGTCGTGTGTGTTTGATGGAGTGGGAGTGAACGGGTTATGGGTGACTGGCGTCATAAACTCGAATACTTCAAATTTTCGATCGTTTGTAGCAGGCTTTTTCTAGTCGGATAATCGATTTTAACGATGTGTGACAAAATGTTCCTCACCGATATAATTATCAACAATGTGAGATTTTTATTTGTTATTGTCGATTGAATAAAAATAGAACAAGTAAATGCAAAAAACTTCGTTTTTGTGATAAAAACTTTCCTTAATAAACTTAAACTCATCTTAATAGAAAGTTGTTTTTTATATTAAAAACCCGAATGTTTCAACAAAATTAATTGAAATGGATGCGCAAAGCTAGGACATAGGCAGATATTAGCAAATGCGGACAATGTGACCATTTGTATTTTTATTTTTTTTTTTAAATTTATTTTTATTTTTTTTTTATCAGAAAAAAAATTTTTTTTTCATTTTATTTTTTTATTGGTAATGGACGTTTTGTCATAGCCTTGGCCAATCGCCTTAAACTTAAATAATTAATAACTTTTTCCAGGATTCGAATCACAACATGAAATTTTGATAGATACAAATGTTTCGCAAGTTCTACTAAATTCCAAAATGTCAAGTCTCTAGGACGTGTGCAACCTAGTTTAAAAGGGCCGCAATTATGTCCAAACGCTTAAGTCATCCTAATAGAAAGTTTTGAAAATATGACTGAGAGAAAGAGACTTGCAACGCTGTTGTCTTGTTTGTCTGTGACAGGCGAAATTTATTTTGACCCTCGCGTTGCTGGGTGCTTGTGGTGTTGGGGCGGAAAGGAATGAAGGGAAGGCGAGCGTTTTTGGCAGTCGTGCATCGTGTCAACGCCAAACAGGGGTCAGGAGGTCAACACACGGCATCCGCGATAAAAGCGCTCGCATCGGCGGAAGACGAAACGCAGGCGCCGACCACGTCGTGACAATTAATCGATTTTAATAATGAGAATTATGTAAATTAATCGAAAGAGTTAAGTGATAATTAATGTTAATTAATCGTGAGAATTAGTCCGACCATGGCGTGCGAATTAATCGAATCTCTTATTTATAACGGAAACGGCTCCAACCCGTAGCGAAACAACTTACTTTCGGATTCCGAATCGGAGATTGTTTGACCGCGGCGCCAGCACCAAAATCGGTTGCTCACGTACCTGTTATTGAGGAGACTGGATTCTCGGACGGTATTGTGTGTGTGTGTGTGGGGGGGGTGATGGTGGTGAGGCACGATGGAGACCGGAAGTGCAGGAGTGTTGTGTGGCGCCTCTAGGTGGTCCCCGCCCATCTGCCGAGTACCTGTCATCGTCACTCCACATTGGAAAACTGTTTGTAGATTTTTGATAGCCCCATTGACGATGGATGAGCCAACCAACTAACTTCCCACATGTACCCACATCGACTCTGTACTCTGTACTGAAAGCCCAGTTTCGGCAGTTTCAGCAAAGAAGAAGAGAGTTAACTGTTCCATCATGCGAGTTTCTCGTTTCCAGTTTTGGAACGGCCTATTTTTGGATTAGCATGCTCCGTGATATTCTTGTCTTATTAGTAATGTGGGAATGTCTATTAGATTCGGCGTTCAACGATTAAAATATAATTTTTGATTCCAATGAACACGTGATACGACCACTGCTGACTACAATATGGATGTATCCTATTAGGGCGGGGGTCAAAGGACGAAAATTGTAATGCCCTATTTTGACACACTCTTGTTTGTAAGACTCTTGTGAGACGCTTGTTCCACTAGCACTGTTGATAAACCACGCAATTGGTTTCCGCGCAGCATCTACATTAAAAATAGTGTTTGTACGGGTGTCATTTATCGTCGAGTTACAAGTGTCTTAGCCTAAATAGAAACGCTCTACAAAGAAAAATAAAACATTTGTGACGATCGATCGATCGTCGTACATATTCATCAAGGCGTATTTTATTTCTGTTGCGGAATCCGTGGGAAGCGAAAGTCTCATTTCGGAAATTTACAATTGGCTTTTAGATTAATGTCATGAGCCACATTTTATTTTTCATTTGTCTGTATATTAAATGGCTATTTGAATCGTCTCAATTTTGCGCAAATGTTTCCAAATGATTTTGTATCGAGTGCAATTGTACCAATGACAGAATGCATATTTGACCATTTTGCCGTTGAAGAGTACAATCGAAAGTTTACCATTGAAAACCATTGGCGAATGCCGCTTGTTCTTACTGATTGCTCGACAATAAGGGGCAGCATGAATTTGCAGTGCGCAGCGTTATTTAGTGTTCGTTTTTTTAAAGTGGTGTAAAAATAAAACGATGGCGCATCTATGAGTATTAGGAATTGAAAAAATGTCGATGTATAATAAAAATACGAAATATTAATATAAAGAAGTGTTTCCGTGAAAATATTTCTCAACAAGTAACCTTGCAAGCTAGATTATATTAAAAATATTTTATATCCCACATAAAATTACCGACTAAATACCAACTGATAAATAAATGTGTTACCTTGCTCCTTAGACTTCCTGTTGATACCCCTCACGAAAAGAGGAGTGAGTTTGTGTGATGGATTTTGTGTGGCTAATCCGACTGAGTTATCGGTTGCTCTCGCCTCGTTGACTGTAGAAGGCGGGTAGCGAGAGCCGATTGTTTTTCCAGGACGCTGAATTTTTAATGCTTATTAATGATTTGCGCTGGTTGGCTCCAGGAGTGGCCTGGTCCCGGCGGCACGCACTCACCATGTGACCCGCCTCGGACTTCACCGAGGCGCATGTTCTACGGTGCTACACGGTGGTGCAGTGCGGAGAAGGTCGGAGTGCCACGCTCTAGGAGAACACAGCAGGCCAGTCGGCAGATTTACCAGCATGGCTGGCGTCATGCTCAGCCGATTTACGCGTTACAATCCCCGCTTCCCACATCAGTGTGTGGGTGTGGTGGGTTGGTTATGGGGAGAGGGTGGGGGGGGTGAAGTGCCCACCCATGAGGATGACCGATATCGATTCCCGTGTGACTGGGTCGTGGTGACGTCGTCAGGCGACGTGACGTTACCCTAGTCGTGGTATTTCGATAGGTGGGCATGTGAAGGTGTCCATTGCCGTCTTTCGTATTATCGGTTCAAACGAATTGTCCTATCGTATTTCATGGCCTCTTTGTGTCAGCAACCACTTCCGAATAATTATTTTTAGCTTCATTTGAATAAATGAAAAGATACAAAAGCACTCCGAGTAGAGTGCGAGGTTAACGAGGAGGAGGAGAATGACTGATTTGATTTTACGAGTTGTTCGACTAGACACTTAACTCGACATCGTTCATGAAAATTTTGAATTTGAATAGTAGTCACCTTCTTCGTGTTGAGTCTCGTTTTTAACTCTTGGTGTGAGTGACGTTTTTCAAAGACAACTGACGTGTCGTTCTGGGATTACAAAACGCGTGGATTGACTGATTTCATGACGTTCACCAATACTTAATTTCCACCATCAGCGCGATTTTGACGTTGACGTTTAACGTGGACATCTGAAGTTTCGCCTCGAATCGCCCATCAACGACACCACCCACCCAGCCCAAGTTTTATTTGAGTTTTCTATTGTTCCCTTTTAGCCAGTATCGGCTGTCATCATCTCTCTCGGTCGCCACACTTGCTTCGATCGTGTTCTGTTCAGTCGCTGGGATGCTTTCGAGGCCTTCGCTCGGTCTCTCCATTGTCCACTAGCTTTTTTGGGCGTCTCTCTCTCACGTCATCATTTTTCGGGTGTCTCGAGCGTTGATGACGTGCCTGCTACACCAGTACACCACTATAGCTTCAATTCGTTTCTTCACGTCTTTTCATTCCACCTCTGCCTTACACTCGCACCCATACAGATATTATTTTTGATGGGTAGAGAAGCATGCGGCTATCAGCCCGGCAGCGCTTTTTTCTATCTACAGTTCCAACCGTTCTTTAAGCAGCATTTCAACGCTTCCATGTCAAAGGGGAGGAAGGGGGATGAGGGGATGGACTCCACGATGACTCCAAACTCGCGCTTTCCTTTCGTTCTTTATGTCATGTTTTGCCCACTGCAACTGCCGAAGCCTTGCTTTTTTATCAGTTTCTCGGTGCTAGTCTTTTCAAAAACACGTACAATTCACGGTTTACCGCTGAAACTCAAATTTCAAAATGCCCCCGAGTCGCTAAAGTGTACAGGGTAGATCATAAAAACCGGTAGAAAAACTATTTTTGCTACAAATTCAGCAATTATTTACCAATCACTTTGAAATTCTTTACAAACATTGTGGGATTATTCGCACACAAAAATGTATTATTTCAGATTTGTTCACGAAAATATTGTCAGGTCCCCTTAACAACAGTTCAAGTTTCAATCTATATTCATCCATATAATTTACTAACGTGAAACTATTATCCGGGAAAGGTCCTGTCTAATTGTGGAAACCGTCAACATCTGTGAGTAAAAAGCTAACATTTATAAATAAAACGGTGCAAAATGCACGCAGAATTGAGCTTAATGTTAACTAGATAACGGCTAAAACGTACTTTCATCATCATCCGCGAGAAATTGAAGCACATTAGATATAAAATTTCGATTTTAATATACTTAAATTATAAATCTTAATATTCAATCTTAGCGAAATTGAAAAAAAATCTTATTTCTATCATTAAAAAAATAATATTTCATATGCTTCAATTTCTCGCGGATGATGATTGCGGTTAAGTGCGTTTTAGCGGAACAGTTCGCAAAATCAAATCATTAATTTCTAACATTTATAGTTCAATTTGATTTACTGTGGATTACGGTACCAGGAGTACGTTGTGTTTGACGGGGGGAGGGGGGTGGTTGGATTTGTGCGTAAATCGAATGAAAGAGAATTGTTTTTGCCAACAAGTACTAAGTGAATGGCATATCCTGTATCCTGACCATATTGTTGTTCTTGCTTGGCTGTGGTGTGGTCGTTGCCCTTATAAACGTTTACCGAACCATTTTCAAGATTGCTTCCCCCGATAATCATATTTCTAGCTAAATTCTAAACTAGTTTGCAGTTTGCTGCGGAAGTCACTACTTGAAGCCAGTGGCTACGTTATTATTCATTCCACGAATAGGCAATTTTCCTACTTGCTTTTTCGAGTGAGGTTAGGAAAGCTTTTCTGGCATAGATTCATGTATTTATGTACATATCCATGCATGGGCTCATGTATCATGTTTCTCATGTGCTTGTACTATGCCAAAATTATTGTAACTGTTGAAAAACACCGTTATTAAACCAAAATCAGCAAAACACTGTTTTGAAAAATTATATATCAAATGTGCTACCGCTTTTTAATTTATGATTTGTTTTCCACTACTATTTTTCATGTGCCTTAAGGTTAATATCCTGTTCCTGTAATCCCGCTGCTGGGAAGCGTACGAACCGATGGCTCAGTGAGCCTACGGTCCCGGGTTCGATTCCCGG
>JAUJYS010002899.1:0-13943 GCA_033995665.1 Melogona broelemanni | reverse complement strand
TTCTGCCGGGAATCGAACCCAGGACCACCCGCTTAGTAGTCTATGACTATAGCCACTGTACCACGGGGGCCGCACAAGAATTGATGGAATGTATTTCTTCAATATGCGAATTTATTTCTTGATGTGTAAATACAATACATAAATATACAGTATGTGTATGGATTCTTTATAAGAAAGGGTGAAACACCTTCTTATTAATAACATCTGTAGGTGAGGTGATTGGGTGGGGTCAGAAGTGAGTGGGGTCATAAATCACAACTCTCGAAGAACTAAAATGTAGCTCAACACGATTCCGGCAACCTACAAAGTCAACAGAATTGAATTAATTTACTTTAGACGGATTTGAATGGTCTTGAAATGAAAATTTCAAATGAATACGTGACAAAAATGAACTTTGTTTTACCGTGAAAACGAAGCTCTTCCTAATTGTAAAGAAGCCACCACAGGTAATGGCAGCGCTGCGAAGAGATTGTTGTTGCATGTAAACAATGTATTTGATATAGTCCTTCAAATAGACGCGACGAAAACAATAACAGAAAAATAATTAAGGAAAATATTGTTTATAATTACAATTACTATCCAAGTTATGTTACGAGCAACGACGATTTAGCAGTTGCATTTTGGTACAATCGATGTTAAGGTCCATGCTTGTAGTCGGTTATTTCTCTTTCGACTGTTGAGGGGCATGCCTGCAATTGTTTGTCTTTCTGTTTTTACGAGTTATGTATTACCGCTAATGATCACATATTTTTTACTTTGATTTGTCTAGATTTATATCAACGAGGAAGCAATAGAAATTTAAAATTCCTGCTGTTTTTAATTCCTAATCAAAGGACTGCTAGATTAGTTAGAATTGGATGTACCTTTGCATTTGATGTGTCCGTTATGTCATCTAGAGCAAAGGTTACTATTAATGAGTCGATTACCTGGAAATGCGAATAAATCATAGTAAATCAATAACACCTCGTTTCCATAACTGTACTCCGCGGCCACTCTTGGACGCAATAGACTTGTATTAAATAGGGCTCCGCCATTAATTTTTTTTAGCCTCTTAGGGGCCCAGCCAGTGAAATTGGTTTTAAAAATGGCTCCGCGAGCCAAAAAGTTTGAGAAACACTGCATTAACATATTGTTTTGAATTTTCGTTTCTTTTGGACCGTGTTGATTGTGGCAACAGTCTGTCTTTTTTTTTTGCTTCCTCTTTCCATGGTGACTAAAATTTTCTATCCCATTTATTTTCCAGTTTGTTCAGTACAATTTTGTATTTTACTGAGTATTTCAATAGATGTTGCTTGAGGATTTTTGAACTCTAGCTAATAATAGTTTGGGATTATTAATTACAATCCAGCGTTCGATTCCTGTCACGGGCTATCATTATTGGAATTGAGTGTGTTTTGGAATTGAGCGTCTTTTTAAAATTGAGCATCTTTGTAAATTGGCTGTAGTTTCCCCAATATTGTCCAGTAACCAAATAAGCGTAATAATTCGACAAAAAATACATTAAAAAATTTAATTCCACTAACCTTACTGCTGACTGCCGAGCAATATTGCACCTTGACCATAAACGCAACTGCCTTGATAATAGTGAAGATTCCGACAATAATGTTTAACATCGGATCTGTAACCAACACGGCCGCCCGAAGATACATGGTAGCCAAGGTCACCTCAAGGACAATGGAGACCAAAATAAAGAAAGCAAACGTCTGGTCGATTCGAATCACGAGAGCCGACATGCTTTGATGTGCCCGAACACGTTCACAAAAGTCCACCGATGTTCCAGAGGCATCATCCTCTGGCAGATGATAATCAAAGAGCTTTAGAGTAGTCTTATTGATAACAACCAAATAGAATCCTAAAAAGATTGGCATGGTGCTGACTGTCACACCACGAATCCAGACAGCCAACACCATTACTAGATGCACAATTGCAACCCAGTCATCAACATTGTCGAACTGACTAGTATAGGTGCTCTCCACTAGGGTTAGCATATACACTATGGCGGTAAAGAAATAGATGAGGGTAACCAATTTCGACCAGGATTTAATTTTATCGATGCATTTCTGTCGTTGGTCTACGTGCAAGATGGCGTCTATATGATCGCAGAGCTGTTCGGTGAGTTGTTGGTATTTGGTTCCTTTGAGGCAGGCGTCGAAATACAATATGGTTGGGCTGTAGTCCATGACCAGCCGTTTGGATAATTCTGCTATGGTGTTAATCATGGGCTGTCCATCCAGCATGTCCTTGACGAGTATGTACGTGTTGAAACAGCAGCAGGTGAGGGTCAGAATTTTGTTCAATGTCACGATGCACCCAATGGTGATTGTCTTGTCCATTTGGTTATTGGAATGCTCGTAGCCATCGAGGTTGAATCCGTATAATCGGAATATGCTGGCTAAAATACCAAATCCATGATCGCGTAGGCAGTCCTCTTTCTTGGCACAACTGTCTTTTTGGTTGGCGCATTTAGTCGAATTATCGGATTTATTATTTTTATGTATGTAGGTGGTCGTTGGAAATGGTGATATCCACAGCTGATTTTTAATTTCTTTTGCCATATTTATTTTAGGGGAAGCGTTTTAAATTGTGAAAGTGCTGAGCTGGTTTTCCAATGAAATGAATGTAACTTCATCAAACATAACTAAAAAATATAACTCAATTGTAGTTCTTTTGAACTACAAAGCGAAACTAATACACTCATGTATTTTTATTGTGTCGTAAATTACGTTGAGTAACGTTTACGTTTATGTCTCGATTAAGTAATTTTTGAAAGTGCTTACCCCAAATACTTGCACATTAAAAGTCAATGCGATGTATGAAATCGATTTGTTTGAATAATGGGAACTTTCAAACATGAGTTTTTTTGAAGCCATAATGTCGACATGCCATGTCACAGAAAATAAACATCTTTGACGAGTCCGAAGCAACTAAAGAAAAAGCGTTATTTTGGATAATAATGCGTTGCCTGCGGTAACAAGCACTAGTAACGAAATAACCAAATATATTTTGCTAATAGTGTTTTTTAATTGACATTTTCAAGACATATCATTTTGATACACATTTTACGTCAATTACACGTAATCAGATTTACAGATACTGTTTATTTTACTACATTATAAGGTTGGCGATTCTACGCTGCTTACAGCTATCGGCTGTATATCTCGTAGCACTAAAAAATATGTTGTTACTGTTCCAGCCACCTGGAATGTTGTATAGAAAAATAAAAAAGATTAATTATCATGTCAAATATTAAAAATAGAAAGATCCATTTAAATATCGATAAATAACTACCCTGAACATTCTCTTTAAAATAAGGTGACATAGAATCTGTTAATATTTAACCGTGAAAATAAGTAATATAATAAATAAATTGTTATATAATTTACCGTGAAAAGAAAAGATTTCCTGATTGTAAAGAATCCACCATATGTCATTGCTGAAGGATTTATAGTTTGATATTTCATGTAAATTAAGTAATTGGCTTGCTCCTAGTAATTGATCAATACAAAGATTTTAATTATTTAAATTAATGTCACTGTAGTGCTAATGACTATAGGATTTACACCCCTCGAGTCACTATGGCAATATGTGAGGGGAAGGGAAGGGAAGGAGAATGGCAGTTGGCATAACCAGGCTGCCATCACCACTAAGCTCTTGACAGGGAGCTCAGGGGTGACGCCACTACCCAAGGATCGAATAAACGAGAACCTGCGCCGGGAATCGAACCTAAGACCGTTCGCTCCGGTTATTTTAAATTATGTTTGTGTATTGTTACTGCTAAAGTTATGATTTTAATTATTTTGAGATCGAAATCAATTACTGTAAATTTAAAAGTGCAATGCGAGTACGTTTCTAGGGTGTGATTTGAAATGTGATTAATGATAAATGTGAATAAAAATATTTTCCTACCGATGTACACAGTGGGGAACTAAGAAAACCACTTGATGCTTGTCTTAGTTGAAGTGATGAAAGAACCTGTTACCACATTAATAATACACAAAATTATGGATTCGCCCTAAATTATTAAAACACAATATGAGTTTGAACAATGTAACAAAATATGAGTTTGAACAATGTAACACAATATGAGTTTGAACAATGTAACACAATATGAGTTTGAACAATGTAACACAATATGAGTTTGAACAATGTGGATGCATCACCAGTGAGTGATTGTCCCAATATATTAAAAAAACTTTATCTGCTGGTGAAGTGGTAAGGCGGTAAGGCGATTCCGGGTTTGATTCCCGGCATGTGCTATTCGATCTCAAAGTATTATGTTAAAATGTTAAAATGTTAAAAGTTAAAATGTTAGTGAAAATATGCCCCTCAATAATTGCATGTCATGCGGGCGACCAACTCCCAACGACCACGCACAAGATGGCTGGACTGTATAAAGAGGGAAACGAAGATGTCACTTCGGGAGCTGCAGAACAAGTCATCGAATCGGCCCAGTTGGAGAGCACTTGTCCATTACGTCACAGAAATCGGAAACGATTCGACGAATAATAACAACAACAATAATTGCTCATGTGATTATAGGGATACAGAATCTCTTGTGACGACGGCCATTGATTGTGATTAAAAAAATTCACTTGTGATGACGACCATTTATTGTGATTAAAAAAATTGTAATTGTTTTTCACCAAAAAAAAAATAAAGATTTATTTTTATTTGAAGAAAAAAATACTTCTACAGGTTTATATTATCTTGAAGTTTAACAAATCAAAGTAAAATCACCTTGTCATTGACATTGGAGCAACATAAGATTTTGATCACGAAGTTGACCACCTGTATAACATACACCAACATCATGACTAGCGATAGTGAATCGGAGGAATGAATCATCCTGATGTAGACCACGAATCGGCTCATCTCCATGACCATTGTGACCAACAAACTGAACGAAAATATCCCATCAGCCGACCTGACCAACCCGCTCATTGCCTTGTGCTGTCTTTGCATCTCAGCGAGCCCAGGAGAAGCCCCAAGATGATCCATCACAAAACCTGACACCGCATTCGACCGCAGAATCCCATACTGGTTAAAACGATGGTGCCACGAGCCATCATCCAAACGGCCATCGGGCAGTGTCACATTCCAGAGCTTGATGATGGTCCGACAGACAAACACCAGAAAGCAGTTAGAAAAAATACTAAACGAAATGGCCATCAGTGACCAAGAGATGACAACCACATAGGTGACAATCAGGATTGTCAACCGTAGAATATCACTGTCTGATGTGTCACCGAATCTGCCCTGCAGCCCGGAAATGCTTGACATTGACATTAATGTCGCGATCAGGGTGATGACCAGGGTAATCACCCGTAATATTTTGACGTCATGCCTGACTGAATGGATAGTCTGCTCTCGGAGCTGATCCGGCCGGATGGTGTCCAGAGTGATGGCCAACTGGAAGAGAAAATCTCGGTATCCAGTTGCTGCGAAGAAGACCTCTGCATAGCTGGCGAGCACGCAGAGGTTCTGGGATAGGAGGATGATGCCCATACATAACATGTCCACTTCTGTGTTTGGTGTCCCAGCATTGGCGGACTGGACTATCCCCAACAGGGAGATGACGATAGTGACCACGGACAAGAGTAACATGAGAATGCAGATGGTGTGGTTCCGAAGTGATGATTTGCCGGGACTCTTAGCGTTGTGTGTCTGATCGTCGAACCGGAATCCGAACCAGCGATACGTCGGGATGATTCCTTCGATACCAACACGTAAGAATAACTCTTTTAAGGATCTCGGAATTTTCTCTGCAGATGAGGTCTCCATTTTGGCCACGGATTTTAATACTTGAGGTTATTGTAACCATTTGCATTTATTGCTAATTTTCTTTTGATCAGTTTACTATATTTTTTATTCCATGGTCCGCGGCCCTAGGCCAGCAAATTCTGAATAATTGTCGGGATCAAATTGTTGCATCGATAGGGCGACCATTTGTGGGGAAAAAGAACTTGCAGTTAGAACTTTCGCACCTTTTTTTATTTATTTATAAAAAACATATTAGGAACGAATAAAGATGATATTTTTTTGAGTTTTATGAAAAAATTTCTTTGGAATACAGAGTATGCCAATGCATTGCTACAAATTCAATGGGCTAGTAGAATTATTTTGAAGTTCTCAAATTTATGTAATCACTTGTATTCTTTGGAAACCACATAGTGAAACACCTGAGTTTTTATTCTGCCAATCATGGCATTGGCTAAATATGGCTCTCTGTTAAGTAATCTTTGGAAGTGCTTCCCTTGCATGCAAGTAAATTAAAATTCAATTTGATGTATGGAATCGATTCGTTTACTTAACTGAAACTTTGTTGACGCGTTCATGTCACAGAAAATAAACATCTTTGACAAGTCCGTAGCAACCAAGATACAACATTCATTTGGGTAATAGTGTGTTGCCTGTAGTAACAAGCACTAGTAACAAAATAAGTAAGTTTAATAGTGTTAATAGTGTTTATTGTAACATTTGATACACATTTTACAATTATTAAACATAATTAGATAAACTTATGCTGTTTATTTTTAATGAACATTGACAATTTTATGATGCTTTCGGTTGCATATCTCGCAACACCAAAAAATATGATGTTATTGTTCCAGCCATCTGGAAAGTTATAAAAAAATTAAGCACATTAAGCACATTCAAATATTAAAAAATTGTCAACCTGGACATTGTCGTAAAAATAACCAAAAAATGGATTTTGTAATAATTTACCATGAAAACAACGAAATTAATAAATCATTGAATAATTTACTGCGAAAGTTTCACATTTATTAAATCGCTAAATAATTACCGTGAAAAGAAAAGATTTCCTAATTGTAAAGAATCCACCATATGTCATTACTGCGGGGTTCATTGATTGCTGTTTCATGTAAATTAAATAATTGGTTCGCTCCTATAAATGAATACAAATATTTTAGTTATTTTTAATCACTATTAAAGTAAAACAAATAAATATAAATTAAATTATGAGTTTCAAAAACATTTTCATACCAATATACACAGTGGTGAACTAAGAATACCATCGGATGTTTGTTTTTGTTGAAGTGATAAAATAACCTGTTGAATATCATAGTACACAAACAATATATAAAATATGTTCCATAACCCATTGGTCTTACCAATTAATCGCATGGCCTATTTTAGTTAATATTTTGCACCAAAACCGGTGCATGCATGCATGGATGCATCATTTTAATATGGCAGCATCTTGACAGTGGAACAGAAAGTGCGGTGCGCTATTGAATTACAGATACCCGGTAAATTATTGAAATATTATCTCTCGAGATGATATCAGTCCTCAAATTGGTGTTCTTCTTGAAAACAATTTAAATTTACGTAGGTTGCAATCATGCACAATGTGTGATGGATTTGAAATTCAAATCTATGTTCTAAGGAATTATAATTGTTTTTTTTCGTCAAAAATTTAAAGCTTTCTTGGATGAAAAATACTTCAGTTTTTTTATTCTCACATTTGATATCTCTTTCAAATAAAACAACCCATATTATCAATCAAATAAAAATACCTTGTCATTGACATTGGAGCAACACACGGTTTTGAGCACAAAGTTGGCCACCTGCATCACGTACACCGACATCAGGACCAGCGAGAGTGAATCGGTGGACTGGATCATCCTGATGTAAGCCACAAATCGGCCCACCTCTGTAGCCATGGTGACGAGCAGCATGAACGAGAAGACACCATCAGCTGATCTGACCAATCCACTTAGCACCTCGTGCCGTCTCTGCACCTCAGTGAACCCAAGAGGATCCACTACAATACCTGACGCCTCTTTCGACCATGGAATCCCATACTCATCAAAGCGATGACGCCATGGGCCATCATCCAACTGGCGATCAGGCAACGTCACATTCCAGAGCTTGATGATGGTCCGACAGACAAACACCAGAAGACAATTAGAAAAAATATTGAATGAAATACTCAAAAGTGTCCAAGAGACGACAATCACGTAGACGACAATCATGATGATCAACTGTGAGAGGTCACTGTCAGATGTCCCACCGAATCTCTCATGTAGACCAAAAACGCTTGACACTGACAAGAACACCACAATCAAGGTGAGGACCAGGGTAACCACCCGTAATATTTTAATGTCATGCCTGACCGAATGGATGATTTGCTCTCGAAGATGATCCAGCCAGATAGTGTCTAAAATTACCGCCAACCGGAAGAGGAAGTTTCGGTATCTGGTTGCTGCAAAGAAGACCTCTATGAAACCGACAGCCACGCTAAGGTTCTGGGTCAGAAGGATGACACCCAGGCAGAATATGTCCACTTCTGTGTCAGGAGCAGCAACATAAGCGGACAAGATAAACCCCAACAGTGATGTGGCTACTGCGATTATGGACAGGAAGAACACCAGAGAACAGATGGTGTAGTTTCGAAGTGATGATTTGCCTGGTTTCTTGGCATTGTGCGTCTGATTGTCAAAATGAAATCCGAAACAGCGATATGTTTGGATTATTCCTTCGAGACCGACACGTGAGAATAACTCTTTTAAGGATCTTGGAATTCTTTCCGCAGATAAGCTCTCCATTTTGAGCGCGAATTTTGTACTCAACAGTTATCAAATTTTGCATTAATAACTCAATGTGGAAGTGAACTTATGCGCAATTAGGCGTGAATTACTTGTCACTAATGTGCATTACTTACTACAAACATAAATTAATTTTTGTAAATTGACATTGTCAAAAGTAGAGAAACAATTTATCGAGTGTACACATGTAGTTTAAAATATCCAAAATTGCATATCTGCCAAGTAGTTGCAGTTCAGTGTTGGTTTATTGTCAGACAATTTAGACATTTTAGTAATAAGATGAAAATTGAATTGATCCTTAATTCAAAATTAAACCTTAATCTAAAATTGATACTTTTCAGTTTATTTTTACACGGCTCCCAAAATTCTTGTCTACTTAGTAATAAGAGCATGGTCGATATTAGATGTCACGAAGTACGATGATGTATGTCAAAACAAAACCACCAATCTATAAAATAAAAATAAAAACGTGTGAGCAATTGCTCTCATTTAAAAATTATGATTTGGTTTCGATTTTTTGTTAAAATTTGTTTATTTTCAAATAGTTATTATCTTACTGTTAAAATGTCTGATTTTCGAACTGTGTAAAAGTTGCCACAGGTAATTGATGCATTGTTCATGGACTGCTGCTGAAGATATACCATGTAATTTATCTTGTCCTAAAAATAATTATAAAGGCTTCAGTCGAAAGCGTTTTGGATAATGCATTATCAATGCTTAATTTTGGTTGAATTTCTAAAGTACAATGCTTAAATTTCAACCAATTAAAATACTCAGTATCACTTACTTGGGAGTTGCTTTCATTTTCAATGGTACGGTCATGTGCCAGTAAAGATGAGGTCACCTTACAAATATTTAAAAAAAATTATTTTCGAATGTAATTGAAAGACCAATAAAACAAAATGACTTATTTCTATAGTATGAAATACACGTGCATGGATTTGTGAGCAATGTTGACCAACCAAACAATTTTGAAAAAAGCAATTATCACACTTCAAAAGATTTATGGTTTTATATCCATACTACATACCTGTTCATTTACTTCTGAGCAGCAGTCAATCTTTATTAAAACCGTGAGTGCCCTTAATATTGTTAGGATATAGGCATTGATGACCACATCAATTTTAGATGCAAAGTATGATGACCTAACCGAAGTGATGCTCGTAACGATTTCGCTCATTAGAGAGACGAAAATGAAATTTGAAAATATTTTATTGACCAGCTGCACAATTTCAGAAATACTTCGATGCTTCTTTTGAATACTAGATAACCTCTGATTTATTTTGAAACTGTTAAGCATTGTTCTTTTGTCATCCTGATCGCCATGATTACCATAGCCCTCCACGTGGTCCTCTTGAGGAATGGACAGATAGTATCGGAAACAAAGAAGGGTGATCTTGCAGATTAGACACAGAAAGAAATTGAGGAAAATACTAAACGAGCCTACCAGAATTCCTCTCAACAATTGGATTCCTGATGACACAATACTTATAAAATAAATGAAATCATCAATTGAATGATCATCAAGAAATATTACTGATATATTAACAGTGAGATACACACAAATCAAAATGTTAAAGAGGGAAAGTAATATTGTCAAAGCTGACCACTGTTTGATCTGTTTTCTGAACTGTTCCTTGGTATCCTGGTCAATTGTGTTATCATTGAGCAGGTGACAGAGCTTTGATAGGAGTTGTTGGTAAAGGTGACATTTGGTGCAGGCATCGAAATAGACCAGCGCGACACTGATGTCTGAGGATGTGGCCACGGCGATGCTGTTGATTATGGCGATCAAGTTGTTGCCAAGCACAATGCACCAGACAAGGTTTAGAGTGCCAATAGCGCAGGCAAGGAGGGCAAGAAATTTGTAGAAATTTGTGATACAGCGATTCGGTTTTGGATCTTGGTTGTCCATGTTGAAACCGTAGAAACGCAAGTAGGACACGATTGAGCCCAAACCACACGCTTGAAGAATTCCTTTTTTGGTTTTGTTTGGCGCATGTGAACGCCAATCAGAATTCTTATTATTGTTACACACGAAAGTTACGTCTGTAGAAGTTGACATTTTTGGGAAAATGTAGTTATATATATTTTGTTAATATTTATAGGTTTTTATTTATTTCTAACGAATGAAGATTATACAAGAGTAAAGCCGAATATTACGCTTTAGTGAGAAAGATCTAGAACAAGTTATGGGCTGAATGGTCTTTTTATTCCGAGAAAGACTTTTCAAAGCAATTGTTTTACAATAAATTGAGTATGTGTGTGTAAATATTGAAAATGCCCTGTAAATATCATTTTGGGTGTTGCCAGTTATGTTCGTTGAAGTGTAAATGGGTGAAACATTCTTCTTTTATCGATTTTGCTGGCTGATGACTAATGATTACTGTGTACACTATCTCCATCGTTTTACCAATGAGTAATTGACCTGTTACTAGTTGGATACTTTCGATTTTTGATCTCGCAGTACCAGGATGTATGTGATGGCTGTTGCACCAACCTGAAAACAAAATAATCAATTATATTTTATTTTAATATCGTTATTAGCGCTGTTTATTCGTGTACTCGTATTAGTGCAATTGTATAGTTGTCTTACCGTAAAAATGAAAGATTTTTTAACTGGGAAAAACCCACCGTACGTAATTGTGACTGGGCTCATTGATTGCTGTTTGATGTAAATCAAGTAGTTAATATGTTCCTGAAATTATTTTTTTAAATTATGTGGTAAAATGAAAAACAAAACTAAAATAAATTAAATCCATAGCTATTGATTAATCCATATTTAAAAACACTGGATGAATTATGGTACGTGTTGTATTACAGTATTTGTTTTTAATCAGTTTAGTGCTAACACTACAAAATTACTACCCCTCGTGTCGCTATGGAGATATGTGAGGGGCAGGGAAGGTAAGGGGAATGGCAGCTGGTATATCCAGGCTGCAGGATCCTCCTCTAAGCTCTGGATTCCCTAATGGAAATTCAGGGGTGACGCCAGATTAATTATGGTATTAATGTATGTATTATGATATGATGCGGTATTATTTAGCGCAGATATTCTAGGTGTTTAATGATTTGTGATATCAAGACAGGCTGAGTGTGGATTTTTTTCTACTTGTATTATATTAATAAATATACTAACACCTTGTTCAATTACAATTGAACGCTGGATTACCTTACCGCTGAACAGCTCTGTAAGCCGACAAGTCCAATAGATGGCTGTTTAAGTTTGAGAGTTGAAATAACCTTTGATGTAAGATATTATTGAAATAAATTAATTGACAAGCAAATTACTACAGTGAAATGATCAAATATTTCTGTTAAACTTAGCGCGAATTCAAAGTCGAATTAACCAATATGCACAATAATTTCAGCCATTTGAAATCAATGCTTGCTGCTGTAACTTTATCCACATTCAATTTTTAATCATTTAGTGTGCTTTGAGTTCGTCGATTTTTTTTAGAAAAATACTGACAGTCGTATTTAATTGCCATAATTTTCTGGCTTATACTTGATATCAATTATATTATGGCGTATGCTTCTGTTATGACTTATGCTTGAGATTAATTACATATTTTATGTGTCTATTTTTTGAGCAACTACGAATCTAATAAATATATTTTGGTAACTTTGCTTCTACCCATTTATGTCTTTTAAATATCTGGTCAAATACATTTTGATATAATTGTTTATATCTCGATATTTGTACTAAGGATTTTTAGAACAACAAGAATTGAGATTTCAGCGAGTTACTGACTGTGTATGCTTACCTCTTGGTTCAATGCGGAACAATAAGCCAATTTGGTCACAAAAAGAAGAACATGAATGACAAAATATGCCAGATATCCAAGGTCCTCTTCCAAACGAAAGCGCTCCCAACCGCCTTGAAACACGACAAAAATTAGGATGTCGTTCACCAATGAAAAAAACAAAACTGTACCGAAAAACTTATTGGCTTTCTCCACCAGATCACTCATTCTGGCGTGGTCCAGTTGTCTGGATCCGAGACTGCAACCGGCCCAAATTCCCACTTTGTAGCGAAAAAGTTGCAACAAGATTTTGCTGAAGATGATGACACAAACCGAAAATAAAACGTTCAACGAACTGAGCGTCAGGGCCCAAATGAAATTGGCCATCAACAGGACCGCTATTTTGATGCAGTTGACTGAATAAATTGATCGCTCATTGCTGCTAATTTTTCTTTTGAAAATGAACAACACTGTCATTGTGTTGATGATGATATATGCCACCACGAAAATAACAGTAAAAATTGCTCCCAATTTTGACCAGCGTCCGATACACACAAGTATGCCCCGGCGGAATTTGTTACCTAGAAATGAATGACTTGATTTTGTGAACTCTTCGGCTAAAACACAACAATGTGCGATCTAGAGATACCTGACCACGTCGTAGAAGTATACTGTACATACCAAATTAACTGAGCCAAGTTTTTTAAATTGAAATGTTTACTTTGACAAAACTTGAATTCAGTTCTTTGTATGTTATAGAACATTTAATAACAACAATGTCCACTTGAAAGTATATTTTATTGCGAACGTTCTAAATTGAGAAAATTCAATTATAACAGAACAACTAGTATTTCAAAAAATTAACACCAAACAAGTAATGGCTTAACATACACGTGAATGACGTAATGTCAGTATTATGCAAAAACACCCTTTCTTCACAACGGGATACAACACAAAATAATTTTTAGAAGTTTAAGAACACAATTAAATAGTTTCGTTTTAATCGAATTTTCTTAATTTATAACGTTCGCAATAACATATATTGTCAAGTGGATAATGTTGATAATTAAATGTTCCACAACATGCAAAAAACATAATTCAAAATTTCGTATCCAAACTGTAGATAATTTTTCTTTTTAAATCACTGTTGTGCTAATCTATAAAGAATTAAAACCCCTTGTGTCGCTATGACGATATGTGAGGTGCAGGGAAGGGGAATGGCAGCTGGTTTAGCCAGGCTGCAGGATACATTCCTAAGCTCTGGACTTAACAATGAAAACTCAGGGGTGACGCCAGTACCCTAGGATCGAATAAATTAAACGAGAGCCTGTGCCAGGAATCGAACCCGGGACCGTCCGCTCCGTAGAATGCTGCCATACCCACTGAGCCGTCGGTCTAATTACTGTCAAAAGTAAACCTATTAGATTTAGATTTAGATTTAGATATAATTGTCACCGCGCTTGCGCATTTAAGGTGACTTAGGGAATGAGGGAGTAAATGGAATTAAAGGAATTGAAGGAGTTAGAGGTAGGGAATTGTAGGAGTGGTAATGGAATGATAAATAGGTTAGTGCAGTTTAGGGCAGGTTGGCCATGAGCGAGATGAATTTTGACGGGATTTGAATGAG
>JAUJYS010002898.1:0-13944 GCA_033995665.1 Melogona broelemanni | reverse complement strand
ACATTGTCATAGCGACACGAGGGGTACAATAACCTCCTGTAGTGCTATTCACTACAGTGATCCGGAATTAAAAAAAACTAATTCCTTGATTCCTTGAAGGGAAAAAACGGCAACATTTGGATGAAGGATGTTTATTTAAAACAAGTTGTTTGCAAATCTTATAACACAATTAATTATATAGATAATGGTTGTACATTACAGTTGTCTGGATCTTTCGTAGCAAAATAAATAAACAAAACAGTGTGACTTCACGGTGGAGACACACACTTCATTTTTTTTTCTACGCAAAATCCAGACAACCGATGTACGATCACTTATCTGCATAATTAATTAATTGTACCACAATATTTGCAGATAACGGGTTCTAAATGTACATCGTTCATCCAAACCTGACCAAACCTGAAATTTTAAGTTCATCGAGCGTGTCCACTTGCTGCACCAACGCGCTGCATAATACGTTTCATAACATCTGCACAAAACGTTTAACTCACTTTTCCGAAATAATACGTGGTTCTGTTTTTCAATAAAAAAAACTTACTTTTTGCTAGTCCTAAGTATTTCGGCAAAACTATTTTCAACCGAGTTTTAGGAACATCGGCGGATGAGAAAGCCAATACGTGTAAGCATCGTTTCTCCCTCTGGTCAGCCCCGAGGCGCTGGCAACAGATATAAGAAGACAGACACGGTTGCCATCGTGATGGTGCTGTGTTGGCCGTTCTCCCGCAACATATTCAAGGCATTGTTTATGGCGCGGCCGGCAACAATAATGTACACACCTGCCACTAGAGGGGCATTGCATCGTATGGCCCGCGTTTCGGTGTCTACCGCCATAAATCCTTTAACCCGTCTAAACAGGCAATTGACGTAATGGTCTACCTTTTTTTACGTTGTGGAAACTGTTAGGCAATGCACTCTTGTACGATTACAACAAGCTGACAAATTGCTAATTTTAGATTCCAAAAAAAAAAAAAAAAAAGTGTAGGACAAAAAATGGTCCACTGAAACGTGCAACGCCGAGGTAATTTACGAAAACGGACGCAAGGCCAGCTTTTGTTAACGAATGATTTGTAATTTTGTAAAACATTGTTAAATTATTCCAAACATTTTTGTTCTCTTGTGTCTGACAAATAAAAATTGTTTTACTATCACACTCCAGTCAACTAGTTTTCTTAGTTCAACATTTATTTAATCGAAACAGATTAATCTTTTCAGGGTACTTTTTACAGGAAAACAAGCGCGGAAGCCATGCGCCAATTAGTAATTATTGCGTTTATTGAAGGCATATACATCGAGCCTAAACTGTTACGGCCGTAAAATTTCCTATTTTATTTTACCTTTGTACCATTTAAATTGCAATTAATTAATAAGCGGGTACTCACTAGGAATAATCAATTCTTTCGTCACCCTAATTGTTGTTAAATTGGAGAGCAGTGGTGCCATACACGAAGCCACATCGGGCGGAGCTTTTCATAGCGCTCGCTATAAGTTCATACAGAGTGTCACAAAAGTGCTCGTTCGTCAAATCTTTTAAATGTTCGACAATTTTCCGTAAAAAGCAAAATTATGAGACATTTGCGATCATTGTGCCAAAAAAGTATGTATGCTGTTTGTCGAATATTGCTCAATTCCACGAAATAAAAATATAAATATGCTCTAAAAATTATATAAAAAAGATTTCAAAAAATTTAAAAGCAAAATAAGATGACCTCAACACAAAGGCCATTTTACGATCTCTTGCACAATAATGACTTTTTGGGCACTTTTTGATGATGATGACTTTTTGGGCACTTTTTCTGGCTTTTAGATCATTAGAATCCAATAGCCGCCGTAATGCAGTGCCTCCTATGCGTTGGGATTTCTACAATCACCATAATTTTGCGGGAAATTTTATAATAAGGCGTTGATAAACATTCATGTCAATTTTCAGGAGACGCAGTCGCAATTTTTTTTAAGATAAGATCAAATATATTTTTGCGCACGTTTTTTTCGGGGAATACGACAACATGATGCCAATAGAATACATAATTGTTCAATTGATGGAATCGAAGCTCAGACGGTAAAACGACCGAGTATGATGCCGTTCGACTCCAGGCTTTGAACACGAGTTTATTCGATCTGTGTGTATGGGTGAAAATGTTTTCTTCCCCATAATGTTAAGAGAATCTCCTGTGGTGCTATTCACTACAAAACACAAAACAAAACACGAAGAGTGCCAGAGCAACACCTGAGTACACTAAACAGCTACCACGAATCAACAATATATTCCTAACAATAATCAGCCCGGGTTCAACACCATGATCATTATGCCTACTTGTATTTGAATCCAAGTTACAGTTGGACACTTCAGTCTGAGCACAGATGCACGGAATTAATTATTTTTCTTTTCATCAATTACAATTAATCATCATCCGGCAATAGACATTTCAACCAT
This sequence comes from Melogona broelemanni, assembly GCA_033995665.1. NCBI lineage: Eukaryota > Metazoa > Arthropoda > Diplopoda > Chordeumatida > Chordeumatidae > Melogona > Melogona broelemanni. Next base: position 11,513 of record JAUJYS010002898.1, on the reverse strand, counting down.
GCTATCAATGGCATAAAAAACAATTGAACGTTGTGAAAAAAAAGTTCTAGCGAGAAATGTTCAATACAAAATTAATCGTAAAACCACTTCCAACATGCCAAAATAGGCGAACAGAATTCAATTGAAACACTAAATAACGACAAGCCGGCCGAATCACGTCATCTTTTCTTCGCCAATAGGAGGGATTACACTGATACTCAGCGAGTTCCAAGATGGCCGCGAGGGTCGGGAGAACGGCGAGCGGAAATTGTCAGTCGCCGAGAGGTGAGCGTTTTATTGGCGGCGCATTAGTGGGAGCCTATTGTTTTCATGTCAGATTGGTTGACTATATCCGGACCCGATAGATATATATATATATACTTGTGGCTATACCGGTACATGCATGCATATATGCGAGTCACCGAGCGTCTGAGCCACACACGGCCCGGGCCTCCGTATTGATTTGAACCGAACCGAGCGAGCGCACAGTTGGCGTCCGGTGAATGCTCACCGAGGAAAAATGCGCATTTTCCTCCCAGAAAAAGGCATAAACGAGGGGAAAAAATTCCGCTCTATATGGGGAGAGGGAGAGCGAGAGCCACAAGGAAATCGAACGAAATGTTACGATTTTAACGATTTCTCTCGCCCGAATGCAATAATTCGTTTGGAAATACCGCATTATCAAAATAAGTAATTGCGCATTGTGGCAGATAATTTTCTTTGATGGCAGGCGTGTGAGATAGAATTGACCCGGAAATAAATGGGGTGGGGTGGATTGAGGAGGCTGGCAGTGTTTTGCAGGGTCGGATTCGGACTTTGCCTGGCGAATGTATTTTCATAAATATTGATACATCGAAATTGGCGTTCATCATTCTTTGAATTAAAAAAATTCAAGAAACTAAGATGATTCTAAAAAGTAAATAAAATAAACAAAACATGCTTCCCAAATGTATCGCAGTATTTTGAGAAGATAATTAAAAATACAAATGAGTTTGCCCGTTCCTTTCCAGTAGAAAAAATTAATTAAGCATCGATAAAGGCCGTAAAAATGGCTGAACAAATAAATGCAGGAGGAAAAAATTAAAATGATCACCAATTATAGAGAAAAAATTCTACTCGACCCAAATTAAAATGTAATCGAAATCTTTTGGAGGTAACTCCAAAAGGAAAAAAAAAATTCGATATAAGCCGTTAAAACGACGGAAAAAGAAATAAATATAAATTAAAAAAAAAAAAAGAAACATTAATTTTACTCGACCGTCCCTTTCAGTGGGCAAAATTTGGAACGCCAGAAGGAAGCCCCACTCATGCTTCCACTTTCTTCCTGGAGAAATGAGAAAATAAATTGAAAAAGTTTTATAACCGTATTACAAATGATAGTTCAGTAATTAAATCTAGAGCGTTTCTGTCTCCACACAACCAGTTCCCTCGAAGAAGTCCGCGCATTGCTTGCCTTGCCTGGAGAGAGCAAACGGCAGTCTTGCCGGTGGTGAAGAGGCGAAATATTCCGTGGCGTCTTTCTTTTTCTCCCCCCCCTCCCCTCCCCCGAAAACCTCTATTTACTCGCATGGGACACATGCTATTAATTACCTCTCGAGGCTGCGTTTTTCTCGAGGGCCTTGTCGATTTTACGTGGCGTGTGCGCCACGAGCAAAATCATGTAGCGGTAAAGCCTAAAGCCTATACTCAACGGCGGAGAAAAAAAACGAACCGGTATTAAGCAGTCTCCAGCTTCGTTGCCTGGGAGGCGGGGAGGGAAGGAGAAAGGTCGGCCCTATTTATATTTAATTTGTACAAATGCTGTTTCAAGTAAATGGAAAGGCCCGGAATTGAATTCTAATCCGGCATGGCGATTACACCTGCCAAATGCACTGCAAAATAGGCAAACCAAAGTCCTGAAAGCTATTAGCCCTAAACGACCAGTCAAAAGTGTTATAGCCAGCGCGCGCCGAAGGGAAGAACCACCAGCAGATGGCGCTGGGGGAGGGGCGGTTTTTTGATTGTGTGGGAGGGTGGCATGAAGAGGAGAGAGCAGAGACGGATGATTTATTTGACAAGGCTCGTAGGAGTCGGCCACTCCAAGTGAACTATTATCCCACACATTGGTGGACAGTGAATCACTTTTGAAAACACGTCAAATTGAAGAAATTGCTATTCTGACAGGGTAGTTGGTGTTACTATCAAGCTATGATGATTGAATTGCGGCCGAGCCAGGGCATCTAACGGAACTGCGACATCATTAATCCCGATCAAATACCATTGTAGCCCGAATACGAAAATATGTCAATCGTTCACAAAAGCCCGGTTAATCTTTTTATCGAAGAGGAATAAACGTTTATATTCCATACGCCATTCGGCAACATGGCATTATGTGCGGTTCACCCATCATTAAATAAACATACGCGCCCACCACCGCTAAGCATATACAGTAAATACACAGTATAAGATATCATCACTGCAGGGCATTTCAATAAACATTAGGCGATCCGGTGCGTCACTAGGGTCGTTATACTCCAATACACGGAAAAACAAATGTGTCTCAAACGTAACGTGCGAATGACCAAATGTTTGCAACGACAATATTATTCTTCGTGAATGTCAAAAAAAAAAAAAAAAGATCCGATGTTGGAAAAAAAAAGCGCAGTCCGATATTTAATTATTAACTATTTTTAAGACTTCACAGTGCCGCTTTCGCAGCCTCTATAATGGGGCGCGATCCAACACAGGAATCATAGGAAGTAAAAAAAAAAAAAATAAATAACAGTCCGATACAGCAATCGATAAAGATTGCGATACAGCCCCCCCCCCAAAAAAAGAACTAAACCTTCTGCAAGACGTAACACAAAGCTTTAAAGTTTGAAATTACACGGTTTGGGCTCGACCACACACGGCGTATAAAGGCAATAAGTGGGCGAGACTATCGAGTTTCAATTATCTTCTTCTCCGAATCCAAACTGTTCTGTTTGCTACGGAACCGAAATTCACGTGTAACTTCCGTGCATTCTTGGCGAAACTACGTGCTCGGTACATGATTTATTTATGCCAGTGGAGACCACACTTTTCGGCTTCGCGGTTTTAGGTAGGAGCGAAAACGTCGTTGGAAACTAAAGGAAAGTACTGCAAAGGCCCGATCGACCGAGCAATCAAATTTTGTCAATCTCATTAAAAAAATTAATCAGAACGTAATTAGTTTTTGTTCAGAACCGTTGCAGTGTGCATCACTACAGGAGGTTCTGCGGAGGCCACGGTTGCATAGTGGGATAGCAGACTGCTGTGCCCGCGATTGTCAAATACACGTTAAAGATCCCTACTTAGGTCAAAAGTCTACACTAGGCCTAATTACGAATTACCAGGTCGCCTCCTGGAGGGATTTATAGACGAATACGTTAGTTTCCTCCTTAAGAAACAGTAGAAAAGGAGGTTATCTACCCTTGCTAGCGATAGAGTAGTGAGGGGCAAATTTTCATCAGTACACCGGGATCGAATAGACGTGAGTTGATTCCCCTCCTTATTGTTATTGTTTACTTGAGGCACCCTCACACAGTGCCATTGGCACCTGAGGGTGCAGACAAAATCGTATGAGTCTAAGATTTATTTGTTTGTACAACTTATCAACTGCATTAAACATGACTCATGCTGAATAAAATAAAAATAAACTAAAAAATCCGCGCCGGGATTCGAACCCATATAATATTACAGAATGGGCTACGACGAGTCGTACGTAATACCATAGCAATGTACTCAATAACAACAAAAAAATCAATTTCCTCCAATCTCCATGGATCATGACGGTGAGTGGGTAAGTGTGCTTTAGTCGAGAAATTCACATTGTCATTTCAATAGTTCGTCAATCCCTACATCTTACTTCGTTGTGCTTCTGTACTTTTTGTTAAATTCGGTCAATGTAATTGAATTTAACCCTACATTCGCTCACGACCATCATCCAACCAAATTTCCCCCGGACAAGCACCATAAAGTAATTCTTGATGCGGCTGGGCATAATCCCAGAAACTGAAAACAATATAAATTGCCGGTCCAACCCGAGGGTCCAGCCGCACAACAATTGTTGTGAATTCCGACTGTAGCTGAACGTGCCTTGCAGAGTGTATGGTGTAAGATGATCTCACGTGTTAGTTGCTGTCTTATTTATATCCAGCCTCGGCGGCAATTCGAATGCACTTTGTTATCGGGATATTCTTGTCAACATCAAGCTGAGTTAAAGAAAAGTTCGCTGCACGGAAAAACATACAACTAAAATGGCCATTGTCTGTTGTAAAATTATCATTTGGCCCACTGTAGAACGAATAAGGATCAAATCAAAAGAAATAATCCTACCGCATTGTACAATAAAAAATGGCGGTGACCCAAATTTACAAATTAAAATTGGATAACGTTGCTAAAATTTAATGAAATTCAGCCAAAATACTGGCAAGTCCCTTCTTTTTTTTTTTTTTTTTTTTTGAATTGTCATAGCGTACAAGCGTTTTCTTTACGTCCGCTGTGGCCGAAGGTAGCGTGCTCGCTCCCCAACCAGCGGATCTGGGTTCGATTCCCAGCGCAGCCCGATCGTTAATTGGCTTGTGGTACCGCGCGGAGGAAGGCAATGGCAAACCACCTCTGTATTCTGCCAAGAAAACTCAGGGGGCTTCTGCTCCCTGGAGTCACCAGGTGTCGGGGGATCGAGGGTCGGGGTCCGGAGACGACACGAAGGACTTTACAACAACAACAAGAGTTATGTGACGTAATTATTTTATTTTACCGTTTCAAAAAGTCGTACGTCACATAACGCGTGTACACGATTGCAATTAAAAAAGGAAGGTCTTGCCAACATTTCGGCTGAATTTCATTCAATTTGATAAACGATATTTAATTCTAATTTGTAAATTTGGATTACAGCCATTTTTATTGTGCATACTGGATCTTTTAACGGACAAATGATGTATTGAATACATATTGAAATATTTGTTTTATTTGTGGGGTTCATCTTAATTATTTGATGAGAGGTGGCAGGTGACATAGTGGTTAGCGCATTCGCCTTCTATGCCCGAGACGTGGGTTCAAAACCAGACCGAGACCTCCGGCAAATACGGGACCCGTGATCACCAAACACGCAAATCACACTTCGGAAACCTATCATACGTTATCGAGTATCGTACGTGGTACACGTTAAAGGATTATAACCTAGGTTAGAATCGTAACCAATGTCAGGAAAAATTGTCAGGTCGCCCTCTGAGGAAGGAGGCTTGTTAGAATCAAACATACGCGTCCGCAATCCGTTCTACAATCTTCAAAAGTGTTCCTGGAATACAATTTGGAGACGCTCACAGCTACACCGTGATCCAAAATTTAGAGAACCTTCCGCAATAGTTCCATAGGTCAGCTAAAAATGGCCGGATTGTTATGAAATTTGGCACAGAAATGGAGTAAATCATTGCAACGATTGAGCTATTTCAGTTTTTGTTTTAAAAAATTCAAGAATTTTCAGCGCAAGATGTTGAAATTGGATGAAAAAAAACTATTCAGTGCGAGCCAGTTTCTCTAACGCAACACAACCTCTAAAATGCAAAATTCGCAGCAGGAAATTTGAATTTAACGAACTTCAAAGTCATTCATACTGTAAGTTTAACTGTAAGGTTATGGAGCTATGGCATTTTTTTCCATTTTTAACTGAGTTACGGAGCTACGGCCGGGGGAGGGGGTGGGTTCGATTATTCGGCAATCCGAGCGTCCAGATTGTTATAAAATTTGGCACAAATTATATCACAGTATGAATTACTTTTTAAAGTTTGTTAAATTGAAATTTCCTGATGCGAATTTTGCATCTTAGAGGTTGTGTTGCGTTAGAGAAACTGGCGCGCACTGCATGATTTTCTTTTTTTTTTCATCAAAATTCAACATCTTGCGCTCAAATTCCTTGAATTTTTTTAAACAAAAACTGAAAAAGCTCAAACGTTTGCAATGATTTACTATATATATGTGCCAAATTTTACAACAATCCGGCCATTTATAGCTGACTTATGGAGCTACTGCGGGAGGTTCTCGAAATTTTGGATCACGGTGTATAGTAGCTATCATTGGCTACACACGTTTTGCACTCAAAGTGTCACTGTTATCGTGTCATGTATGTTCCCTTAATCGAAATCGGACCGATTTATTGCGTATGTAATTATTATGTCTGGTGCGCCGCAATAAATTCTCCGAATAATCCCTTTAGTTACACATTTGTCATTCTTTCAGATAGTATTCAACTTGTTTTAAGAAGGCATAAAGATTGGATATGGAAAAAAAGTATGTATAGCACGAGTTTCGTGCAGCACTGGGCAAACCGATTGGAAAATTAAATTGCATTCAACTACACGTAGTAAACAATTAATTTATAATCTCGGTTCGAAAAGAAAAAAAAAAGCATAGCGTAGTAATAAAATTTATCGCTGCATAAATCCTGAAAGGACGCAATATGCAGTACACCTTACAAGCGAATAAAAACGCTGGCACGGGTATTAAGCTAGGCCGCTTGCACTTTCCCTTACTTCGTTCAAGTTTCTAAAAAGCAATAAAATAAAAGTTAAATCACATATCTTTTCACATATCATATCGGCTATTCCAAGAAAATACCAATTAATCTTTTTTCCCCATTTGGGAATTCTTTAAACCATATACACGGTCCATATTGAAAACTGAAAATCAACTTCCCAGATTTCTCTTAACCGAAATCGACCTTTCCATGAGACTTTTCTTCTTTTGGAACAATAGTACAAACGTCAAACGTTTTTTCCCTAACCAAATGTAAAGGTTCTATTGGAATAATATTTCCTTGAAAAAAAAATGAAAGAAAAAATAACATACGGTGCGCAATAATAAATTTGAAAAAATCTGTAACACCCGTTTAGCCCAGTCGGTATTGCGAGAGGTCCCGGGTTCGATTCCCAGCGCAAGCTCTTATTTATTCGAGTTTGAGATACTGGTGAAAATGTGCCTCATACATATTGCCATTGCGACACGAGGGGTACAGTAGTATATCCTGTAGTGATATTCACTACAGTGATCAGGAATTTAAAAAGGAAAAAGCGAGATCAACGCGATTTAAAAAAAAACAAACATTAGGAACACAAAGTAAAGTAAAAGGTGTCCGCAGCACAAATAAAAATGGAAGTAACACGGGAAAGAAATTTGTAAACAGCACAGAAAAAAATAAAAGAGGCCCCACCAGGCAAATATTTTCTTAAATTGTAAATAACACAAAGACAAAAGAAAAGAGCGCCTGCATGGCTATTTTTCTATAGCCAATAAACCAGAAAAAAATAGAAGAAAAAAAATTACAAAAATAAAAGTGCCAATAAACTAAAAAAAAATAGAAGAAAAAAATTTCCAAAAATAAAAGTTGTCAGAATTTTTGGTTACTTTATGGACTATTTTTCCTACCTTTTCCTGACCAAAATTCATTTCCGTGACATCCCAGGTGAGTATGAAATTCGATACAGATACAGGCACTCTTTTCAATGCAGATTCAGCCTGAATACTCTTTCAGATCAGACCTCATCTAACAGTTAAAACCCCTCTTTTCAATAAACGTACAGATACGTCAGTTACTGGCAACGACAGCCTCGTAGCACGGCTACCCCTTCGACAACTTGTACGAACACGCCTTTTTGTCTCCATAAAGGTCATAAATAACAGTTGAAATCTATTTTGGGAAGCATCCGACAGATTCCCCAGCGGCCCCGTGGGCCAAAATGAACCGCACAAAGTTTGCGTCCGCTATGCGAAGGATTTGGGCATTTTTATTAAAAATAAAAGCGGCCCGACGCCGCCAAACCGACGACTTCCTCATTCCCCACGGAGCGACCGTTCGACATGCAAGGATACGTTGTCGTCCAGTACCCCCCACTTGCGCGGGGCGCAGACTGAATTATTATTATGCAAAACGTGTGTGACCAAATTGTTCCCCTGCTGTTTTATGCCAATGCGAATTTTTGTACGATACAGCACAATTTTATTCCAGTATGTGTGTGTGGGGGCGGGGTCGGCGAGGAGGGGGGCGTTAGGAAAATTCCGGTTAATAGAGATTGCGACGCGCGCGTTAAGCCAGCCTACTTCGCCGGGCGCTGATCGAAAAGTACGAAACCGTGGCGAATTGTCGCGGTAGCGCGCGCGTAAGCCAATAGCGACGAGCTACAGACGTTGATGCAACGAAAGCGACAAACTCTCCCGTATAGCCAGCAGAGGTGGGACTACTTTTTTCGTTTTCGTGTCCCTCTGGAAATGATTAGGGAACCGTAATAATAAAGTCGACAACGTATTTTAACAATGCGTCAAATTTTTTTTTTAACAAACCGTGGAAATTGAAATTTAATTGCAGCAATATAAATCGGTTGAAACGCTCAAGCGCTCATAAAATGATAAAGCGCTCGTTGAAACTCAGCAAATTATATTTAGTGTGTGAAAATGTTTTTGTTTTTTTATTTATCTCCTGTTTTCATGCAAATATTTGACTTTAACTTGTGTTCTGTGCTAGTATAGTGCGCAAAAGCAGACCTTCTACAAAGCTCCCCCTGATGCTGTACTGCAATGCCTCTATTTTTTCCTCCACGGACCGACCGATATACCGGTACCCCATTTACACATGAGCAAAACCTTCGGAACTTGATTCGAAGCCGGGCTCCGAAACTCGCTCCATTACTAAGCCTTAACCACAAGGTGGCTATAAACATCGGCGAGTTTTTTCAGTTTGAAAAGGCAGTGCCACACGTTTATAAAAGTACGCCCACACACAAATCCCCCAGCCAAACAACCATTTACCTCCCTCTCTCTCCGCCCACATCATCATCCAACATATACTCCATCCCCGTTTCCTTCGTTCCATCCCTATCCTTACACACCCGTAACACACGCGACAGTTTCGCAACAAAGCTTTTAATTTTGACAGTAATCCCAGCTTATTGGCATGGCTCAGGTAATAAAAATGGCCGCCAATACGCGTAATCCTTTAATTGACAATTGAATCGGTTGAGGTGACGTGGGGAGGTAGACGTTATCATCCTCGTTGATCGATGGAGTGACCAAACCTAGTGAGAAAGAAAAAAAAATGTTCAGAAAGGAGGGGGGAGGCAAGAAGAGATCATGAAAGTAAATCTATTTTTTTTTTCGGACTTCATTGTCTGGTTTGTGAACTGCTATCAACACACCTACACGAGTGGAAGTTGGTCGTCCAGCAATTCGTGATAACCGTAAAGAAAAATATATTTATTGTAAAAATATTATTCACAAACTACCTAGGTAATCCAAAATATTTTTCCGCAGACACGATCTTTATTTATTTTATTTTTTTATTCCGGTTCACTGTAGTGAATAGCACTACAGGATCTTATTGTACCATTCGTGTCGCTGTGGCGATGTATGAGGGGCACATTCCAGTACCACAGGATCGAATAATGAATTTATCATCGATCAAATCGATTGAAGGCTGATCTGACTCAGTTGCCGACAGTGATACCTACTTTTTAACATGATTGAATGTTTGTTTTTAAATAATAAATTTAAATTCTTTCCAAAACACATGCATTTTTGCATTTTTTGACATGCATTTTGAGGTCATAGATCATCATCGTGCCCAGTTTTGAAACTTTCTTTTTTGTTTTGTTTTTTAAAAACTCGTATTTCCGTCAACGTTTCGTAACCGATCAAACTGAACCAGTTGTTCATTTCAACATCTTGTATCATTTTTTTTCGTGATTTAGGCACGAACAAAATATGAAAAAATATTCTGACCGTTTATGAACATTCCACAGCAAGTACTGTTTGCCTAATATCGGAACAAGATATTTTCGATCGAGGATATATTTCGCAAGCACAAGGAGGAGCAACTCTCTTTGCTCATCATGCTCGAACACTTTGTATTTAGAGTTTGTCTTCTCGACATGGCAAATAGACACCTGCGCACGATTGTTATGGATGGACTGGCTAATGTGCTCGCGCACCCCAAATGGTCTTCCTGTTTCCAAACCGGTGTCCCGCTCGTGCAAAAACTACACCTTCCACCCAACCCCATCTCCTACCTCAGCTGCCTGCAACAAACTCCACCCTGCAGCAAATGACTTCTGGTTTTGCTTTTTTTTTTTTTTTCGTATCGCACGAATTGCCGCGTGCACTGTTACTGGTTCGATCGTGATTGTTGAGCGTTCCAACGTTATTCCCTTCCTCCCTTCCACCCTATCTCCTGCTCCTTCTGTTCTGACCGAACTGCCTCCTGCTTGCCTGGCTTTTCTAATTGTCTCGGCACTCTTCTAGTTATCAGTTAGGAAGATACGCTTCCGGTCTATTGGTCTCGGCGGAACTGTGCTATCCGTAATAAAAACAAATGCGTGCCAATCAACAATTGCGAATCTACAGGTGGCAAGGATAACTTGCAGGCCCTGCAGGGTGGCGCGACTGCAAAGGGTGGGGCCAAAAGAAGGAGGGGAGAGTCCTATGTGTTTCTAGTGCTATTTTCGTAGTCTTTCTCCCATCCAATCTGTCTTATCTATTCGATCGACTTGCCTACTAGTACACGTGCAACGTTAACTAGCTAACGAAATAGATGCCGGCTCAAATCAAGGTAGAAAATAATCGAGCTGCGTAGCTGTAGACTGCGAGAGTCGCACACAAACCAGTGCAAAACCAGTTCCACGGAAGCCAATCTCGTCATGAGATGACCTCTCTCTCCCTCCATCTTGACCCGCCGCCAATCGCCAGTCGTTCGAGTCACGTCGTCGCAGTCGGCGGTCGCTGGTCTCGTTGGTCGCTGGTCGGTCGCGCACGCCATCATATGAGCCATGTCGGTGGCGCCCTCACTCGGCTCGGCCTCTCTCTTGACCAGCCCCGCCACCAAAGCTCGCTTACTGGCTAGGGTGTGTTGCGTGATAGGACTGATAGCGCGGCACGGCGTCTCTCCGCTGACCCACTTTGGCCACGGCACGCACACCCGGGACTACCCTGGGCGCCGCAACGCCAAGCCAAGAAATCGAAGCACGCGCGAAGGACAGTTTCCCATGCACCATTGCTGTTACGTCCCCTGACGCCGCCACAGCCGTTCACTTTATGGCCGTTGCGGCTAACCTACCTCCATTTTGATATCACATTGCTCATTTTTCCGTCATTTTTTTTTTCTTTTCTTATTTTATTCGTTTCAATAGTCTGAGGGATAGTGCTACATTGTACTCGTCATCGTGACTCGACAAGTATGATCGGAATTTTAAATTTCTGCTCTACCCAGCCAATCCATGTTTTTAATTTTATAACGAAAATCAGATTCTGTACAGTTCAAGTTGCCGTCCGCCATCTTGTTCATGTCGATGGCGTGGATCCTAGGTTGAGTGTTCTTATTGTTTATTCCCAATTGTTGTCTCAATCTTTGGTCAAAGGCTTTAATATAGTTATTATGCTCGCCCAGCAACTATCCATTCGGCTGCCACCTTTTTTTTTTTTTTTTTAATTCACCGTAGCGCCTAGTGCACTACAGGAATACTGCACCCTCGTGTCTCTGTGGATATATGTGA